>JAHZNA010000841.1:0-66885 GCA_027743935.1 Sinodicranocentrus sp. ZH6 | reverse complement strand
GTTTAGGAAAATCTGGAGATATATCAAACTGCCTCATTTGAGCTGAAACTTGCCCAAGTAATAAAACTAAAAAGTATAAACTACAACACCGGTTAGAAGAGGTATTTCTTCTAAATAATTTATTCATACTGAACCCATCAAAGCTTCTCTATACCTATCTGATCAAAAATTTTGAAATTAATGTTCCAACTTGCCCCAACAGGCTAGCAGGAAATACCTGCCAGTTGTAGTAGCATGGCTCCAAATGCTCAACCTGACTACCTAACACATCGCCTTTAGCGCAGAAAAATGAGTGTAAAGAAGTTTTACTAAAATAAAAGGTCAGAGAGCACTCATGGCCTTGTTTAAATACTCAAACACTAGGCACATGCACATGGTCATTAAGGGATTAAGAGCAGACGGATCGTTGTTAATGAACTTGATGATGGGGTGTACCGTACAGATTCTATTTTTATGCACTTCTTGGTTTGGTACATAGTTGTACAAGGAATTCCCTTATTTTGGGTTTTAAACAGAAATGCGGACAAAACATTTAAATTCTTTCGTTCTCTCGGTATAAAAGGGTTGATGTTGATGGATATTTAACAGGAAATTTTTGATTTAGGTCAGAAGAAAAATTTCAAATTGTTATAAAACTACTCTTCATGTTTTGTGAACCGTGTATAACAACAGTACAATAATATGCTTACTCTGATGATATTTATTTACTTGAATTATATTCCACCATGTTTAGCTTATGCTTACGTATAGTTCATAAACGAACTTTTTAGATGGGGTCCTAACTTTTCAGTTCAAAATATTCCTCAATAATTCAAAATATCTGCATTATTTTACTATACTATGCATCGACAGCCACATGTTTGGCTATGCTGGTAATCAGAATAAATCAAACAGTAATTCCTTGAGTTTGCAAATAGTAGTATGCATTCCCTCTTTAAAACCAGGAATCTTTTTTTTACTAACGAGTAAACGATATTTTGCAATAATATAGTATATTATCTCTGTATGTTGAACAGGTATATCTTTGCCTTGTTTATGAGAATGTAATCCTTATGCTAGACTATACGTATTGCACTTTTTGTCGTGAGTGAGCAAAGAGAGAGCTCAAGTAAACCTTTGCGATCTGTACCTCAGCTTGCTCGCACACACAAAACCAGAACCAAACCAACTTGAGATCCGACTGACTCTGAGATCCTGCCACACAGAAAGCAAGATGAAAAGCCCAGAACATCTCTCCATTCTCATTCAGTTTGCTTACAGATCGAGTTCCGTTCAGACCGTTCATGACGACATTATATGCCAACAAGACCGATTATTCCACTCACTTCTTCATCAACAAAACGCGGGATCTTCACAGCTCTGTAATTATCAACACCATGGGATACCCATAAAAAGGCAATGAATGCATTTAAAAGGCTTCCAATTAAAGCCATAAAGCCACTTTTGAGCCGTTTGCTTACTTAAATTCTTGTGTGTGCTTTACATACAAAACGTGCAAAATAGATTGTGAAAGTCTCGCCAATCCTAAGCCTATCAACTAATCACCATATTATTGCATATTACATAAAAGTACATCTATAAGCGATTTTCCACAAGGAACTTCGTGCACCTCAGTGGTGGTGTTGACGGAGTGGTTCAAAAGTTCACAAAATATTAGCTCTACCTTTTCTTAACCTTTTAGTAGATTCGTTCATCTAAAAAAACGAACACCGGTTGGCAAATAGTCTTCCGACTATGATCCACAGTTCAAGTCTGTGTCACTGCACAACCCGTAGAGAGATTTGAGCAAGCAACAGAGCTCCGTCTTCTTCATCTAAAAAAAACTTGCAGTGGATAGTAATGTTTTTTTTCTCTCTTTGAGAAAGAGCTCCTCTACTATTTTACTCCACGAAACTCCACCAACTCCCTGTTTAGTCTTGTGCTGACTTTGTAAGCGTCTCCATGCACGTTGCCGGAGTTGTCTGGTATCTCGAGTGAACTCAGATTTTTTTCTCCCATTTTCTGGGGAAACATTATACAGTCACATTGTACACGAGTCAGTGGACATTTTTCAACTTGAAATCTCCCATATTTTTTCGGCAAATATAATCCTCCCCTGACTATAACAATAGAGTATACTTTTACTTGACTACAGTAATTTTTTATCTCCTAGTGAGAGCCTCCATCCTCTTCTGCACACTCACAAGCTCAGAGAGTATTCTTACCTGGCTTATTTCTCGGTGACTGAAGCCATAAAACTTGGTTGACTTTAGTTATCATCAGAGTCATTCTGGTTATCACAACAGTGTACAAGGATAGTTCCTAACGACAAGGTTTAATACTGTTTCGTATCCTTTGTCATCCGGGTATCAGCTTGCTTCCATAGTCATATGAGAAGTTACAGTTACGAACAGGATAAAAAACTGTCATGTGAGAAAACGGAAAGGATGCAGACTTAAGTTAGTGTAACCAACCTTGTCCAACTGAAGAAAAGGTACGTTACGGCTTTTTTGATCCTCGAAAAAATATACCCTCTATCTGCTACTTCTACTAAAACACATGTAATGTTTCCATAATTCCATGAAGGGAGTTACCATGTTTGACATTCAAATCGATAAATTACCTACTTTTATCTACTCAGTGTGCCTGTGTATTTGATCAGAGCATTGAGCATTATCCTTAGCACTACCTATGTGTAATGTAATGTTCGTACATAATTTTTTCTCTCTGTCTCACTCTGAGCAACTTTCACTAGTGTCTATGTTTGTAGAAAGGAGCAAGGGCGTTTTTTAGCATTCACGAGTAGTTGTAATCCCAAGATATCGTGAGTAATAAATGTTGGTCGGAATGACAGAAACATCATCATCATCATCAGTGCGATCTTCATGTTCGTAGTAGGTGTAGTACGAGGATTTCTACATGGAGTATTTTTTTACTAGAAAACTCAATGTATCGACCATCCATGAAGTAGTCGTTGTAATCTGAATTCATTGAATGAGAAGACGTGCTATGAATCAGTAAAGGGGAAAAAAGAGATACTGTGAATAGCCCAGACCAAAGTGTAATATCGTGTGCAATTTTCCCCATATTTCCAATGTGACGCTACATCACATCACAAACTCTCGTTACAGTTTCATTCAAACTTTGCACCAGGAGAAATACTAAAAGTGGTAAAAAAAAATGTTTATAGCATAGCTCTCCTCCTTCCATTACAAAGAAATCTATTGGCAAATATCACGAAACCTTCCATTCTTCTAATAACAGAAATCTAATCAAATAGTTTGTATAATGGCAAATGCATGTCCTTCATCTCTCTAGAAGAGAGTAAAGAAATTTTGCGAAAAAGTGAAAGCCTGTAATTTTAGAGGGAAAACCTGTCATTTTCACGAGGGAGGAAAAAGACAGTGAGAGAAAATGAGCTTTTTTCTGTATAAAATCCTTATACCTCATTGTAAGAAGATAATGTGTAAAGCACATTCTCTGTATAGAGGCATTCGCTTATATTTTTATATGATTACTCTTTTCATAAAGTGGCTATGCGCCTGCCTTCCTAGCAAATTATTGATATATGGGAAACACGCAACATGAAAGATGCATTACAGTGATTGAATTTTATTTTTATTTCCTTGACTTTATTTCATAGATATTATGATGGGTCGACTCTCAAAGCGCCGTATCATCTTCATGTTCATCCAGTAACGCTTCCAACAGCTGCGTAGAAGTGGGGAATAACACAAAGTAATCAGGTTGATAATGGGCTTGCAAGAAGAAAAAACTCTAACTTATACATCTTATCCTTGCCTCAGATATTGATTTGTTTATATGCAAAAAAATACATTACTCTGTGAGATTCAATTGAATGAATGAATTAAGTGAAGTGCTTCTTGGCATCATGCTCCATTACGCAAATATGGGATGGGATGTTGCATGTTAGCACTCCTGTACAGGTTTACAAGCATAACAGTAGTCATTATTAGTTAGGGAGAGTAAATTCCTAAATCAATTATTTTATTGAAGAAATACCGATCATCTAAACGGACGATTACATGATACATTATCTTTTACTCCTTCGCCCCATTTCCTATCAACACGAGCCACCAACACCGCCGTCTTCGTCGCATTACCATCATCGCCATAGCCCAACCCCAAGAAAACTAGAAAGGACGGTTCAACCAAGGCATTATCAGTCAAATCCTCCTTCACATACTAGAAAGTTCACGACCACCACTGGTGAAAGATATGAGAATAGCTGTAATTGTCTAAATTGCATTACCATCACAAATACAAATACGAGGAAACAAAGTGCCAATTCTAATTTTAGACAAGGCAACAACCTGTGGAGTAAATCGCACCAACACCACCAACTCATAGACAAACAAGAGCATACTTTTCATCTCGGTAATGTCAGTATTGACAAGCCAAGCTGTACCAACATCATCAACTCAACAAATAGAAGTGACGAGGAGGAGAGCAAAAGTTGCAGTGTGAAATTAACTGGTTCAGTAGAGACGAGACCGGCAGTCAACACTATCTCTTGTGTAAACCCCTTGACTGGTGATGAGGATGATGCACTTGTCACAAAAGTGAAATCAAACAGATCTGAAAAAAGTAACCAATTTTCTTCCTCCACACGGGCAAAATTTCTGTCTACTTTGAGAAAATTACATTTTCCATTTACTTCATCCAATTCCTCCACCAACTTACAAAAGAAGAGGAAGGAAGGAGAAAAGAGAGTAGATTCTAGAGAAATTCTTCCTCTCTCCCCGCATCCGATTTCAACAAGTGAACAACTGGAGACCCTCAAAGGAACTGGTGTGGTGTCTTGTGAAAGTGATGGTGGTGTTGTTGCAGCTAATAAGCAAGAGAAAAGGGCTATAACTGTGAAATCACCAACCACAACATTATCATCTGAGAAGAAAACATTAGTACAAGTTGTAGGTGGATCCCGGAATGCTCTTGCATCAGCAGCAAAAAACACTGAGAGTGAACAAGCCCTTGCTGACGACGGAAGGAAGACAACCAGCCATTCCACTAATATCATCAACAATAACAGAAAAAAGAGCAGTAAAAACTTTGAAAAACTCAAAAGGTTTCTTCTATTTTGTAAAGGATTGAGGAAAAAGTCAAAGTAAAATAGAAAGGAAGCTTGGAGAAAAGCTAGGTATTCTATGCACTCCAAAAGGGGAAAAATGTATATCAAAAAGTAAAACTACAATTGTACCGGTACATTAAGTCATATTTGCTTGTGGTGTTGTACCAACGCTTGGGCTTCTCGAAAAATTGAGACGACGACTCTGTTGAAAACGCGGATGTACTTACATATTATATATAGGTATATCCAGCATACCTTCTTCAGCTTGCTACTACATTATTACTACGCTCTCAGTGAATAAACTACCTAAAAACTCTGAGATGAAGTGAAGTAAGTAAGACGGAGAAAAATGAAAAGAACTTGAATAGTATAATGTACTTTGAAATATTCTCCAGCATCAGGGTGCGTTTTTTTACTGCAAAAAAATTCTCCTGGTGATAACAGACTTCCTGTTTCATTCACGTTTTACCCCATTGGGAACATCATGAAAGGAGGGGGATTAGTATTGTGCAAAAATATATTTTTTAGTTGAGTACACTTATTTTCCCCCTGATTGTGTCCTCGCGTCTCTTCTTTTCCACGATTATGTACTTTTCTTCACATGGGCAATGACAAGAAAGTGACGTGGAGAGCTTCTTCTTCGTCTTCCTTCCTTTCTTCATCACTTGTCATAGTTTTTTTGGGGAATGCTTGAGTCGTAAAAAATGTATATATATACATATATGTATATGTAAAAGAATTCGTGCGTAACGGTAACAATGTATTTTCGCTAGATTTATAGACGTGCATTCTTATACAAATAGATGGTATTCATTTCTACTGCAATTTAAAAGAGAATGCATGGGGAGTACAATGTTACAAACGTTTGAAACCCCGAAGCTTTAAGCAAGAAAGGAAAACCTTGTAGGTTTGTTAACTTGCAAAAATAAAACTCCCGATTTTCTCCATTGCTTTCCCCCATTTTCACAATTTGCTGGCGTGAGAGAGCATAACATTTGTCTTGAGCAACTTGTTTGAGTTTCATTGTTAAGTTTCTGACATATTATTGGATCAACTCTTCAGATTTTTCTACACTTTGCTACACTCGTGGAGAAATGCTGTAGTTGAAAATGATGTTATTCTTTTTTTTCTTATGAACTTGTCGGACATATAGAAAGAGAAAAAGGAGTCGAGGATTTTCCCAGAGATTGAAATCTTTTAAGCATTACGCACACACGTGTCTATACGAACCGATTGTTCGTAGTGGCATGGATCGTTGCTTTTTTAGTGTATTGAATTGAACAAAAATATCAAAAGTGCAGATGTTCCATAGTCCTTCTCACAAAGACAGTGATTTCCTCTTTTTTCCTTTGAAAGAGGTACATTTATTCCAAAGCAAACACAAAACTTCATTTTTCGTGATTCCATTGCGCGAGTTTTCTCACAGGGAGACATGAACTTGGTGGAGAATTATTAAAAATCTAGTGGAGAGTCTCCATTTCGAGCCTTCCCTCTGAACTTTTCGAGAGCAAGGTAAAGTGATGTTCAAAATCTCTTGTAAACCACTTGAGCCTCAGCGACTATGCACGAAATGGAAATATGAATGATGAAAACAAGAATTCGAGTTGAAAGACGAAAAAGGTGAGGTGAGGTTTTGCGACGAGAAAATTTGTTTTTGTACCTTAACCAACCTGCTCAGTGTATTCATCGTGTGAAACCTAGTTAAGAGGTGATTACCACAAATCATCAAGAGAGGAATAAGGATGGAAGGAAAATCATTTATATTCCGCAACTCAGTTGTGAACACCACACACTTTTCAAATAAGTAGCTATAAATCATGGTATTAACTATCAAATAGTCGGTAAAAGTCTAAACTGTCTTATACCCTCCTCCCATCCAAGAAAACAGGCGGATTCTCTAGTTTCTGTAACTTTTTCTCTTAAATTTTAAGAAATACTTGGTATAAGCATATTTGTAAGACTACAGTTTTAAACTATTAACAGATATTTGTGTAATAAGAAACAATCAAGGAAGAAGCAAGATGCACAGATAAGAGTATAAAATATGAGAGCCATTTGCCCTGTCTTAAGTCAGTTTCGTTTTATATTTTTGTGTAGTATGCTATCCTCTCTGTATAACTATATGTGACCACATCAACTACATTATTTCATCCTCTTTCCTGGCTACTTTTAGCTAAAGACTTTGCTGTTTTCTCCGAAAAATAGCTACATGTTTGGGTTTTCCCGTTGAAAACAAAGAAGAAAGGTCAGTGGACTAGAGTGAATTTATACTCTTACACATGCAGACCATAACAATAACAGTAATTTACCCTGTTTCATACTCTATTTCCTCGGGAATACATCGTCATTTGTGATAAATCCAAGGTGACATAAAAGACACAGTGAGAGCCTGCTAGCATTTATTCCTACAACTTTTAGTGGGGGAAAGTAAGAAGATATCAAGGTTATTCCTTTCCCAATTTTGTTATACTGTTTCCTGTACTTCGAATTCACCTCTACTTGGATTCCACAAGAAAAAGCAAGCATGGGCGGTGAAACGGGTAAAAAGGGGGAAGTGAAACAAAAGTCAAAAAGAGAAATGTTCCAAGGAGCTGGAGAAAGAAGACCTGGAAGCGAATCGAGTTTTTCACCATCCTCCTCCTCAAATGAGGAGAAACACATTGGTGCAAACTTAGAGAGCACGCATCACTCTCAATTCCACAACATGATCAACAACAGTTCACCGAGTTGGAATGAACTCCACCATGAAGAAGAAGGAACTAGGGAGGCTTCCTCTTCCAAGTCTGGAGGCAGTGCGGACAAACAGTTCATTTCTCCTTGTGGTTTCTCATCGAGAACGACGGCTGCTATTTCGGGAATTCAAGAAAGCGATAAATGCAATGTTTCCTCTTCATCTACTGCTCCCACTCAAAATAACATCGGGGATGGTTGCTTCCCTAGTGTTCCTGGAATATGCCCTACCACCGACACCACCATCAATGACCATGACTCCACTAGTAATTTTCTCGCAACAGCTGATGAAGAGGAAGATTATGATCAGTCTTTTGTAAGCCATAATGTAGCGTTGGATGAAAAGGAAAAGCTACTTCCTGGCAGTGATGCTCCCACAGAGGTCTGGAGAACCACTTCTAATGAAACAAAAAAGGATGGGAGGAAGATGAGCAAGTCTGCGAAGCGAAATAACAGCAGTGAAAATGAAAATGATGAGCTAAGGAAAATGATGACAAAAGGGCTGGGAACACCAAAACGTCCCACCACGCTCCCTATCCCGCTACCTTATATCAAAGATGGAAACTGTGAAAGAGACTTTTCATCATCGTCATCATCTTCCTTTTACTTAGCCTGCTTATCTGGTATAGGGAAAGCTCTTGCAATTATAAGTGTGTTTCTACTCATCTTCGTCACATGTCTATGGTTCCACACTCGACTCTCCGCTATCGAGCAGGAGTTTGGGTTGCAAAAGGAGAGGATGGAAATTCTCGCTGATAACATTCTTGAAGCTGAGAGAGTTCTTAATAAACACGCTGAGTTTGACCCGGAAGATGATGTGGAGCTAGAGGGCGATTCAAGTGACAACGGAGGCTTCATTATTGACGCTAACGATCTCATGGATAGTCACATTGGCCATCGGTTGCGAAAAATGCTGGGAAAAACCCAAAGGGTAAGATTGAATTTTGATCTTGTAAATCATCCTAGTTAGCTACCTAATTGAGCTATTTTACTTTTTAGTTAAGTTATTATTACTGTTGTTGAAGTTCATAAAGAAAAATGCTACAAAATGGGCTCATTGACGTACTCGATGATTTCATTGATAGACCATTGAACATGGAAGAAAAAAATGATTTATGTAAAACAATTTTATTATGATGGGACAACATACCTTGAACTAGTTTTTCTCAGCATCTGCTTCTCCAACTTAGTTAGAGCATACTTCATGATGGCGAATATGAGAGAGAAGAAAAAATGAATAACATCGCGGATGATATTTAAGCATTAAAAAGTGAAAAATAATCATATGCCTCATTGACTGCTCAAAGTGGCAACCAACCAGAAAATCCATTGCAGTGAATAATTACCATGTTCATAGCTCTTGTGTGTGAATATGCATGCTATTAAATTGGATTTACAAGATCATGTTGAAGTCTTTTGAGAGTGGAAGAGTTGATAACGAAATTGAAACGCGATCCACCGACTGATGAATAAATTGACCACTCTGTATGGAAATGAGCTTGCTGTTTATAAAGAATAATTGCCAACGTCGTCAGCTAAAGTGAGTCTGACAGATTTTGTGTCTATTATACACGCATATCCCTTGTCTTCCATGACTCTCTATGTTTCTAATGGTATTGTAAATTACAGCCAAAAATATTGGTTTCGTTGCTCCCTTCTTGAAAACTTCATACTTGTATGTGCACACACACTACACACACTCTCTGATCATCACGAGTAAATCCTGTTTACTCGATAAAATCCCATGAATCCACGCCACTGCACTTGCTCATACAGCTGGATGAACCAAGCCCACACAATTTCCCAAGGATGAATGAATGACTAAAGTTGAGTTCCTCACAGTAGCTCTCGTTCAATAACTACGGTGATCATCCTTCACTCCAGCTTTTACAAGTTACTCTTCATGACCACTTGATGTACAAACAGAGAAAGAGGAGAGTACACATGATTATGGGATGATGAGAAAACCAAAGGGAATACACTTGCTTTACTGTTTGTTATTGAGGACCCTTCAACCTCATCTTGTCTGCTTTCGGGTGCAATTCATCTATCCGAAAATTTCTCATCACTGGCAAGACTGACTCTACACTATAGAGTTATATCTGCAGTGAATAGTTGGAAACTTGGCAAAATCTCATTGCTTACATAGCTTCATGAATTTTGTACACTGGTGCAGCAGACCTTATATCTCTTAAAATGGAACACTGTCCCGGGTTGTTTTTTATATGAAAAAAGTTTTTCTACCGTGGTTGTAGGCCCTTTATTTATTATACTATTTAGGGAGGTAGAACTTGACTCAAGAGAAACTGAGATATCTACACAGGGTACTCATACATACAATGCAGAAGTGGAGAGTTTTTGCTCATCAGTGTGCGAACAATGAATGATTCACATCTTATGAAAACGAGTAAAACATGACTTAAATTAATTACAAACTATATATTATAACATTCATCAAAAGTTGCCTTGCCCGACTCCAATAGAACCCACACAATTCTACCTCTACCCCTCTAATCAAGCAATTGAAGTAAGCACATAATACTATAGTGAGGAATAAGGAGGTCTCCTCCTATTCCCGATGGTGGATGGTGTCCTCCATTGTTATAATACATAAAACAAAATGCTTCTGGCTTAATCCAGCCGTTTAATTTGATTTCATCCGCAGTCACTGCCTATTTAATGTTTGGAATGTTGCTCCGCAAAGTAATGCATATCCTTTCTACTTCCTGGTTAAACTGGAAGAGTTGCACGGGGCATAACCAGAAGCGTTTTTCAAAGTGGTACACAGGAATATGAAAACTTTGTTAATTGGCAATGTTTACAGCACGACTACTGCTTTTCGTGTTCGTGGCCTATCTCGATGTTGCACTCCTCGTGGGGATGGGATGCATACGTATCCAAAAAAAACTGAGGACGACATAGCTTTGATTATATGGATATAATGTGTATAGTGAGTTAGCAAATATGCATAAATATTATCTAGGATTTCTCACCACCATTATGAAATCATCATCGTCATCCTCCCCAGCAGAAGTTGGTGTTGGGCTTATTCTCTTTCAAGAAAATTTATAGCCTTTTATGATTTACATGGTAATTGGATGGATTGTGTCAATGGTTATTATATGAAGATTGGATGGGGAAAATTGGGTTCTATCTCTGCATCCAAGTTTCATCGGGCGATATGAAGGATTTGCTTGGATAACTAACGAAAATATTCACTTTTCTTCCCTTTTCATTTTCCCTGTCACGCTCCCACACTCAATCTTAATAGGAAAGCTTAGTTTTTTTTGGGATTCGCACTTTTTGAATCTCTCGACAAAATGATTTCATAAAAGAGGCATTTGAGTTGAAAAGAAGTCTTAATTTATGTCAAGTCAGATACTCTGTTATGAATGTTAGAAAAAAATATTTCGCACGAGGAGAGAGAATAAACATTAAAAACAAGATTTTCAACGAGCAATAAACTCAAGTGTTATGAGAGGAAAAGGTACTTGTGACCCTTGCATCATTAAAGATTTAAGCTGAAGTAATAAGACTTTTCCATCTCATCAACGCACAGACACACACACAAGGGAAAATATAATATTGCCACTTCCGCTTGCCACTTTCCATCCCGCAGTAAAAGGCACATTTCCTTGCTAAGTAACTGAAATAGGATTACTTTCCCCATTGTAATAGCAATAACGGTGAATGACGAGGATTGGGATTATTATTGTTATTGCCATCATACTACACACTGCATTTTCCAGGCTTGGATCTCGAACCCATCATGAAAATAAAAAAATTCTTATGAAGTGGCTCACTCACTTTACGTCACCTTTTCCTTGCCAAAGCTTCCATGATTTTGCAAGCAAGAGATTAATTTACTTCCAACCGACACACAAGACACAACTCCCCTGTATATTTTATAAAGATGACCTTTATAGGCGAGGACGTGAAAGGGTATTATTAAAAACTTGGAAATACTCGCTTCAGGTTAGAGTTCTTAAGAGGAGACGTGACACACTTGTTATTTCACTACCTTCACATGATCATGATCACTCCACGTACGCTTGCCATTTCCAAGATTATATTTGGCAAAATGAATGAGTTTACGGGACTGAATGAAATTAAGATGAAGCAAGTTTTCGTACAGAGGAACACGAATATCACAAACATAGTAGTAAGGAAGTAGGAATGCGGTGGGCGAAGGAATTAAGTGGTTGAAAGGAATACAGGATGATATCTTGTTAGCAATATTGTTCCCGCTGAGCTTAAACGATGAGCTGGTTTTAGTTGGAAAAGATGTAAGCCAGCATTCTCTTGACGATTTTTGTATGTAGTAAGACGCATTGTGCGTTTTGCTTGTTTTTAATCTGAGACGCGGCTCCTCTTATGCAATTTTAAGCTTTTGAGCAAAGAAAGATTAAGTGGGAAGATGGGATTAAAACACGATGTAGCAATTTATTTACATATACCTACTCGTAAAACACGCTCGCTGTAGCTCTACCCTTGTAGAAAACTTTTTTTACTGTAGTTTGTGTCTTGAAAGTTATAATTTCCTTGGAACGTGTCGTTCGTACGTGTTCTTCTTTTATTCTGCTCGAGGAAATGCTTTCGCCACGTTAATCATCATAATGCACGCTGAGCAAAGTTTCTCCCACAAATATTATCCTAGAGCTGGGCTGCCACTAGTTTGGGAAGGGTTTTAAAGAAGGAGAGAAGGGAGAAAATGAACGTGTTTAATACGTCCTGTTATTTTTAATGAAGACTTTCTAATCTAATTCATTTGTGGACAGGGAGACACACTAGCGGGGAGTAATGAAGGGAGCGTACTCACAAAATTGGATAATGGGAGATTTTTTTCGTCCATTGTACAGGATAGAAACATTTTTTAACAGTAAGGATGTTCCAAAATTTGAAGTGTACTTTCAGTAAACGTCTCGAAATAACAATTGTAAGAGGACTCATATAAGAAAATTAATTATACTTCAAATTTTACAGAGATGCTAGAGTCATTTGTTTACTACCGTTTGATATAGTTACATCTAGAGCTCATTTAAATTCGGTTTAGTTCAAGATATACTATATTTTCTCTTGCTTTTTTACGCGGTGCCGTGTAATCCGATTTAATACATAACGTATAGTACATGGTTCTAATAGAAGTAGATAAATATATGCTGAAAATGAGGACAAAATTGAATTTTTTGAATGACTGCTTCACCAAAAATATAAATGTTGAGATACGTGTTTATGTGGATGTTAGGAAGGCCGATTTACTTACTTCATTTTATATGTACTCATATGATGTAAAGTAGTCAGACTGGTTTTATGCTTCATGTACGGTTTCTGCTCGTGATACCATCTCACTCAACTTGACACAACAGACGTTACAAGCCTGAGGAAATGCTCAATCATTTTCTATCTTAAGATGATATGTTGGTGAAAGGAAGAAATATGCTTCCCTTGGCAAGAATCAAGTGAAAAAGAATGAAAGGGATGAATGATGTGATATGCATCAGGCTTTGGAAGGGAGAAAAAACCACAGTCTGTTTTATTCCTTTGCACCCCTTGAAAGACACGCGAGTTGAAGCCAACCAAGTAATTCTTCATCATTCCGTCAATGCTTGATCAAGCAAGTTGAACAGGAGATAAAATCCTAGTCAAGTATGCTCCACTGTGAATGATGTTTGCTCTGTAGAAAATAAATACTACAAGTTTACACCCGCCTTTTCCTCTAAACACGTACAGTGTGGGTCTGATTCAGTGTTCCTAATCCTTAGCTAAATACCTAACATTTTCTCTAGCCAAATTGCTTGTCTTGCTTTCACTTCCCGTTGGCTTTCCCATCCTTCTTTTGACAGATTAGAGGAAAGAAATTGGAAGGACAGTCTCGTTTCTACTTGGGTAACTCTTTAATGCAAAAAATAAGCTGCACGCATTCACATCTTTCTCTTCGATATAATCTTTTCGTTTAGCCTTAGCCTCTCTTGCCACACGCCATGCTATGTAGACATTACACATATCACGGTTTTTTTCATCTCTCTACTGTTCTCTTTTTGGATGTATCAAGTAAATCCTTGACAGTGTCACTTTCATATCAACTCTCTGTCCAACGAGGATTTGAACACTTGAATGACACCGTGAAGCCAATGGTAAAATAATCGGTACACGGTGGTAGCATCTTATACGACAAGTATTTTTCTGAAAAGAGTGCGTCAGCATGAAATTAGCTATCGTTGTAAGTAAACTGTCTCTTGTATCTCCAATATCACATTCGAATTATTTACGTCACAACCCGGTTTTACTTTCCTTATGAAAAATGCATTTAGCCTGTGGCAAAGGAGAAGCAAAAAGAGGATTTTTCTTGACATGTGACTAGATGAGAATATACACTGTCTCATGCGAAGCAGATGGAAATTTCCTGAAAAAAGTTTCGCTTGCATGACAAACGATTAGGAAAGTAGACGCAGTGGCTCATTTCTGTAATGTACTTGGCTCCCTCCGTCAATCTCTTTGAAAACGAGGAAATTACAGCTATACTTTCTTTCGGCCATATCTTTTATTCTGAAGAGAGTAACGAAGCTCTTAATATACCTGATATATAAACCAAAGAAATACCGTTACAAAAGTCGCAAGAAAAAGTTGAAAGTTTTGCTCTTTTTCAAAATAAGAAAAATGGCTGGGGAGCAACCTTTCTGAGTGAAAGTGTTTTCACCCTTGGCATCATCCACGGGAAATGCAAGAGGAAAAGTGTGCAAGTCAGCTTGAGACATGGTTAGGGCACTCAGGGACTGTTGGGGAGAGGAAAGGGGAAACGATGATACCGCCCGAACGATGTATGCCTGCTCTGTTTGTATGAATAGATGTGTGTGGTCGTGACTCTGACACCACATGCATATATATACCAAACTTTCAAGGAAGTAGTTCACAACTGATATCCTTATACAGATCTATTTCTTCAGCTATAGAACGAGTCGGGGGACTTGGGAGTTTGGGGAAATGAATGAGATTGTCCACGAGATAGATAGTCAGTATAACACTCACATTTCCTTGTTCTATGAGAAAATCACCTATTTTAAGGAATATGGTGTTGTGCTAGGGAAATTTTTTCAAGTGTGCTAGAGATCAACATTATAATGAAGAAAAGTAAAGGAGTGTAAGGATGAAACTGTGAGTTTAATCGTACTCTGAAGACTCGAACATGTTGTTTTGTTCTCAACGCATAGAATTATGTTGTGGTGCTAACATATAATGCTAATATCAGGATTGTAACAGCCTGTCATGATAAAAGCCCAATGAAGATACATTAAGGGTACATTTGAAAAGGAAAAAAGGAGAGGATTTACTACCGGAAATAAGGAGAGGAAAATAGGGCCCAAAAGATGAACAAGCAGCTGGGAAAAAGTCGAAAATTTATGGATAGCACAAGCCAATAAATCACCCTTGGGACATTCGTTAGTAGTGGGTAGACGGTTTAAAACACAGTTTTGTATAAGTTTTTCCCAAGAGAGAAAAAAATCGGGTTTTTATGCGCTGTCTCTGACACTGCCTTGTAGTAGAATCTCTTGTGCATATCATATAGGTATTGTACGACAAAAAGTGAATGTTTCAACTTTTGGGATATGATGAGAGGAGCCTTCGGCCGTCGACCGTTTTTCTGCTAAATAAGCATAAACTATTGCTATTGATCAGCTTATCGGATTTTCAATTAGGGATGCCGGCCGGGGATTTCGGTTTTTGATTTTGAAATTAGAGAAACATCAAAGAAGAATTAGGGGAACGTATGGCGATTACAGGATATTCACTTGTAAGAGAAGAAGAAATTTGAGTTCCACTTATCCTGAAAATTTGTATACATAGACAACTTGGTACTGTATTTCATGATTATTTTTGCTATCTCATTTAGTATTTTGCTACGCGGAAGAATTCAACTCTTCTCCTCACACGTGACACTAATGAACAAAGAACACTAATTTTTACTTTGAACTTCAAACAGCGCGTCCTGATTCAGTAATATGGTTTTCGTTTACGTACGTATCTCATTGACTGCTTTAAACATCTTGGAAATCTTCAGCTTTTATTTCAACTTCATTGTGCTTAGGTGCGCTTTATGTTTGTCACAAAGAAAGAACCCTTTACCTTCATGCCTTGACAGAAAAAGATATTTTCTCTCTTACCACAATATATTCATTTAAAAGCGTTCTTATGTAACTATTTATCTATTATCGTTTTGTATAGGTCACAAACTATAGTGCAAAGTATTTATTTTCATCAAGATATTTTAAACAACATTCTTTTTAAAATGATCTCAATTCATGAAAAGAACACAAGTTTATCCCATGAGAATACGAGAATCTTAAATTTAGGATGACTTTTGCAAGCCTAAAAATTCTCAATAAATGCCAGAGTATCCCACTAATTCTAATGCAATATTGGACTTGACTTCCCTATCCTGTTATACCTATATTGCATTAAATAGAATGTTACCTCTTTCCGTTAAAGAGCACAAGAGAAATTTATTATCTGAGCAAAAATCCATTGCTGTTATATGTTGTACATCACGTTAGCCAAAGAAAAATCTGCAAGCCGTCAGCTTGTTCTTCAAAGCTGTAAAGCTGTTGAGAAGACGAATAAATGTTTACGTAGTATTGGATTGAATGGCTTTTACAAAGATTCCGTGAGTCATACCATGTATTTATCTCCCACGTAGAGACAACAAGGCAGACAAATAAGAACAGTGTAAGGAAGCCCAATGAATATTTTCTCCTTTCGATTCTCGTTTCCTTCGCGGAATCTCATTCCCATAAAAAAACTAGAAATTGGATAAAAATTCCAATTGCTTTGCTGGTTGGTTTATTACTCACAGCGCTAGTTTGCAAAATGCTTGTTTCGATGTTGTTAGAGCGAGCCATATAACTTTATATACAAAGTTGTTAATCCCGTCTTTTCTATTTTTCCCTTTTCATCTAAAATCACCCAAGCTCCTTAAGCTTTTCCTACAACGGAGGAGAGGAGATGTTGTTGCAAGGCTTTTTGTTGGTTTTTGGCATCCTTTGTTCGATTAAAAGCTTTCTCTTTTCATGCAATCCACTTCTATTTACGTTGCTCGCCTTCAGATCACACTCCTCTGTGGTAATAAATGCTATTACTTCAATCCACTCCATGGTACATACAACTACGAAGAAAATAGCAGTGGTGATAATGGTAATCAATGTGAATGAGGATGTATTTAGTGTATAAATTGGCCAAATTTCACCAATCCGAAGTGCTCACAGAGTTAAAACCTATCACAAGACCAAGGAGTGTTGCTAGATTGGTATAAAAAATTGTATACATTAATCCCGACAGTCTTGCTGAGTGCTGAACATGTATTACACGAAATGGTCTTTTGCTAGACTTTTTTTCGACAAATTTTCCATAGCAGAAACCCCGAACTCGATCTTCTCTCAGATAATCCCATGGGATTTGTGTGCAAATACACTAGGTTCTAGGTTGTATTATCAGCTCTCACAAATCTTCATTGTTTATCGAGAGACAAAGACATCTTAATTTGATTGTGTGTGCTATTCTATACACATATATATGACGATACGAGTATGTGAGGACTGCCACATTATCAGGTCAATTGTATATAACCGTCATTTATTATGCTTGCCACGAGTAAGAGCAAGCTTTACCATACCAGTATCAGATGATAATATGAGACTTTAAATTATCGTGTTGTATTTTGTATTATGTGTTAATTAATCTTCACACTTGTAGCAGTTTTTTGCTCTCCAGTTAAATAGTAGTGTATGGGTGAAGTAAAATTACGTCATTATCACCCATCCCTAGTTTCACGAGATATTACAGCCAGTAACTTAATTAATGTTTGCATACCATCACTTTACATTCATTACATCCTTATCCAACGGTATAAATGGAGTTTTGAAGAGGGTTTATGGTGCTAATTGGTATTGTGAAGTAAATGACATAACATGTGCTGAAATATAAATCTAACCTACAAGATATAATTTTACGTATATTAAATTTATAAATGTTTTCATCCCCCAAATTTGATCCTCTGTCCTAGGTTAAACGTCGTGTGGACTCTATCCAAAGTCGACAGCCATCTACCCGCAATGCAAATCCCAATTTGGCCAACTACAACGTGGAATTTTTGGATCCAAAAGAGAGAGAAAACAAAGATAGAGGAGCAGGAGGAGGTGGTGGTGGTGCTGGTACCAGTGGTGGGACCGCTGGGTCAGCCGGTGAGCCCGGCTCATCCGTACCTGATGATGAATGGGTTTGGTTGACCTCCTACTCAAGAATTCCGGTAAGTTTCACTTCACTTCATTCACCTCGTCTTGTTTGCATGATAACAATCACGAGATCCGAGAGGCATGCTGTGCTCTCTCAAATTTTATCTCATATGTTGATCAGCATCCACGCAAGAACCTTTTTGTAAAAGTACTTGGTCATCATGATGATATCTTAAAATGTCTAAATCTAGACATAAAATGCGTAGGCCATGTCAAAATCTTTTACCATTAAAGAAACGGAAGGCTTTATCATAATGCTCTTTGGATAATCTAAAAATGCATTACAAATGTAATCTTGCATCGGCTATTTATATTTTTAATTCGAAATTGTATGACTACAAAAACAAGCTATAAAATACACTGGAAGGAAAGCAGCAGGTATGCAATGCAGATGAGGATGACGAAGTAGTTTCTTTTTTGTAGTTAGTCTATTAGCAAACATTACAGTGAAAGGATAATATTTTATTTTCTTCTTGGTTGACACTTACAAAAGACTTTAATGAACTTAAAAGCTTTACGTGAAGCATTTATGGGGAAGGATCACATAACATTGCAATAAACAACTAGACAAGAAGCTTTTGCAGGATTTTTTTATGGTAAATAAAGAGGCACACAACAACTGGATTTTGTAATGGAATTTCACAAAGAGAGCAGGTTTACAGTGAGTGCTTTTACTTGTTTGCGTACACTTGTTAGAATGGGCTTTTGTAATGAATAAAATATGGTTTGGGTTTTGTTTGTTGTAAAATGCAATAGGAAATTCATCCAACAACCATAATGCGTGTGTACTTTCACGCACTTTTTTGTGTACATATAAAGTTTATATGATTCATAAGCGGTAGCGCTTTCCTGGGTTTACATTAAATATTCAGATGAAGTGTTATAAAAGTGTTCATAATGAAAAAAGGAAGAAAATCCAGCAAACTTTTTTTCTTCATTTGATATTGCTATAACCAGGATATATTTAACGGTCTGAATTACAAGAGTATTCATATTCATGGGTGTCTATGTATATGATTATTGGATCACAAGTGAACTACGCATTCATGATCCCGCATAAGGGAGTTATTAGGGTGAAATTTTCATTTAAACTTGTGTAATTTACAGCACAAGTGGGAACATTGTTAGTCTAATAAATCACACACGTCATCTACGCACTAATACCTTTCCCATTTACAACCGTTTCTTCCACCAAAATGTGAATTTTCCGCGTATCTATTCCGTAGTTTGCGTTTTATGGTAGTAGCCAGAAAAAACCATATCCGTAACCCGAACCAGAGAGCTCCCGTGCCATGGAGAGTTGGATATTGCTATCATTACAAACAAGTGAAAAATTCTATTTGCTGATTATTCGGCCCATGGGTGTAGTAATATGTAGGAACTAAGTAAAAGCGAGCCTGGAGAAGTAGTATCAAATTACAAAAACCAACCATAAACAAAAATAATGATTCCATCTCCTCCAGAAACAGAAACTGTCCGAACTGATATTGTAAGTTGAGAAAAACGAAACTCATCTCAAGGGAATGTTTGATATGCTTTAATATATGACCGGTTGTTTTGGAATGAAATTGAATAAACTCATATTTCATGGTATGCTTGAGATATTGATATCGATACATACAACCGTGGATTAAGCTGGTATTTATAAAAATATAGGATTTCACAATTAATATGTCATTAATTACTACGTTTGCATTGTTTTGTAAAATATTAAGATATTTTTAAGGATATACACTATCATATCAAGAAGGGAAATTAATATGCCTGAATATCATATTACATCTGTTAAACTACATCCATGTCACACTAGATCTAATATCCATTAAGATATAATAATGATTAAACTGAAAATAAATCTCCTTTCCTGTCAGATTGATTTTCCTTAGGTAAGAATCCTTATGGAAATCACAACCAAAAGAATACACTATCTCTCGTTTCCTTGAGTAGTTTTTCAAGTAGAAAAAAAGTTTCTTCTCAAGTTCCCCGCGATTCTATTTATTTGCATCAATTTTTACTGTATATAGCTGAAACACGTAAACCAATAAAACAGATACTTAAAAAAATTCATCCCGAAAACTTTCCTCCAGAACTTCCTACTTTCTTTCTCCTCCCATCCTCGAACCCTCTTTTCTTTGAAGTTATTCATTAATTTCACATTTACCGGCATTCCTACCTTTTTCCACCGGTTTGCTCCCCTTTCATCTTTTTTTAATTAACGAAGAAACTTCCCGTCAAAGAAGGATGCATATAAGTCTCGAGTTTGGAGAAAGGTTGACTTTGAAAGGATGATAAAAGGAAACAATGATGCATGATGAGATTCAGATGATCAGCGGAAGTTTGCTTTTCTAACATCCTCCTGTTTTGTTGCATCAAAGGATTTTTTTGTGTATCTTTTTATTTACTGAGTCAGAGAGAAGCAGGCATTATTAAAAGACAATATATGTATATTCTTTAATCACACCAGATGCTCATTGAAAGAAGTAGAGATTGTCAAACGGCAACCACTTATATGCGTCAATCATGAGTCAGAAATTTTTTATCAGAATGTAGTCGTCAATAATTTTTGCTACATCTCTCAAAGTTCTTTCAAATTTATTTTTACCAAAGAATTTTACATAGAAAAGTACGAAAAGTTTCCCGTTCGAGACAAATTAACAAATCACTCGTATCACCACCACTGTCTAACTTTTTTTGCTGGTGTTTTATGAATAATGTGTTCCTTCATATCACGGTGCACACACAGCACGTTTCATATTTTGTTTTAATGGGCAATACAAAAAAGTTTTTATATGAGTTTATTTATATCTCCCTTGCTAATGTATCATATAATATCATAAAAGGGTGAAATATACAAAGCTGAGTGAGTGGATTATGAACTGTTTTTTCATGGGATATTCATAACTGCAACTTTGTGACTTTGTCAGCTCCTTGCTGGTTTTTAGCCGCTTCCCATTTGCATGATGCTATATTGCTCCTCACTCAAACTCTCGTGCAAGACTTGTTTCATAAAATGGGAGTAGATAATAAAAATTAACGCGAGGTTTTTACTCTTTAAGCTACTTTCCCACTTTCAGTCAGTTTTATTCACTTTTTTTTCTTTGTTCATCATGGAAAATAATGCGCTAAAACAAAAGTTTGCTCATGTGACGCCCAACGATGAGAAAATAACGTTTGTGTAAAGGAGATATTTCGGACAGTTTTTGAGCCTCCTCATGTAGTCTTGTGCAGTGTCGAGAAAAGTTTTTCTGGCACGGTGGCATTTTGCTTATGAATTTCGTGATGTGGTTCATAACTGGAAATTACAGTGTTGATGCATTACGAATATGCATGTGATGCTTTCTGCTTTAACCGGGCTTAACTCCAACTCTGGTGCAAATGTAATCAAGAGCTGAAATGCTGAGAAAATGGCAGACTGCAAAAGTCGACTGGATTGCTTATATGCATAAGGAAGTTTTAGATAATAGCCAAATTTAGTATTTATGTATGTATGTTGTAAAATTGCTGAAACATGTGAAACTCCCAACTAGTCAGTTAATGACGTGTTTAATTCTGTTAGCATCTCATTTGTTACACCCACCAGATGATTTTCTCAGACTTAATGAATGAGGACAGAACATGAGGGTGGGAAACTTGTAAACAATCTCATTTTAGTTACACATAAAATATTCTAGCAAAGTAGAGACTCATGTCTTGTTTAGCAAGTACATTTTTAGTTACGGATGGCCTTAAATGTTTGCAAGGATTATACAAAGAAAATTTACCAGATGACGTCTTTACAAAGATAAACGTATTTTTACTTTCTAAAAAATTTCCCATTCACTTTAATTTAAGCTGACATAATATTTCCAAATAAAAATTGAACTCTCGGAAAGAAAATGGCATAGGATTTTGGGTTCATATACATATACAAATGAACACATGATATAATATAGAGTATTTCCTGTGCAGAACAAAAATTTGCATACTATCCCTGATTCATGGAAACATTTACAAGCTGACATTTACAAACTCCATTCATCTACTAAATGGAAGCAAAAGGTCAATGGAGAGGAAAGGATTTGCAATTTAGGACAGGGACTAAATACCTTCATATATGTGCATTTAGAATATTTGAGTGAGAAAAGTAGAACTTTTATTTAGAGTATGCGAGCAGCATCAGTAGGTTCAATATTGACGATTGACATTTTCTAGCTGTTTTTGTAAAATACAGTGAGCGAGTAGCTCCTTCCTGCTATGCTTTCTTATCACTTATTCATAATGTAAAACAAAATTGCCTTAGCACTCACTCCACTTAGCTAGTCTTCGTGCTTCATCCCGTGTTAATCTCAAAATTGCACAAAAGTTTCCTGCATATGAAGCTTCGTAAAAAGGGATCCCATTTGGTAAAATATCGAAGACGCAAAAAGCTTAAATCATGCTCCTTTTTTGAAGAAAGTTTTCCTTTCCAAAATTTCCTCCAAACCAACTAAACGCTCATAAGATGAAAGTTTACATACAAAATCGGGGATAAACTTCGACCAAACAACAGAAAACGGGACATACACAATAAAAATCTAACTTGCAAAAGTCCTCAAGAATAGAAAAGAGGAAAAGTGGGTAGTCTGTAGGGAGCGGAAAAATTTTTGCACTCAATTTATTACCTCAGTAGAAAGGAGCAATCTTTTATAAACAAATATTAAACTCACTTTGTTCTGGTCTGGTATGCTTCCTCTGACTTTTAGCTTTACCCTGATCTCCCCCGATCTGGGTGGACTACCACCTCAACTGCAAACTCTCGTCGTTATCCTATGTACCTAAAATGATTGAAGTAAATCTTTTCTGGGTAAAAGGCTAGTAAAAGTGCAATTGCTTTTTGCAGACTTGTTTCTCAAAAAAACTGGGGCCACGCTAGTTTGCAAAAGTTGGGTGAGTTGTGTCTACTCTTAAAGCATACAATTGCTATATCGCCTGTGAAACAGTAGACACGAGAGAGGGGTACAAAGTAAGGGAAACCAGACGGTTATTCAAACGCATGAAAAACTTTTTTCTTGTATATTTATTTCCTTCTTTTAATGGCTGGAAGCGCTACTTTAAGCAGCTTTTAAACTCAATATATTCAACCAAAATTCAACACAGTAGAATCCAACGACACGCATACATAAAAACTCACCAACGGCCCAAAAAAACTTCTAGACAAACAGATATACATAAGGGAAATTGGAATTTTCTCGTAAGTAACAACTTTTTTTGTATGCTCGTAACGAAACGATAAGCATTGGGAAGAAAAAGTCAAACTATATGGGGAAGGCAGTGAGCATACAAAACGAGAAAAATATTAAGGAAGGAACGAAGAGAAAGACGAAGAAAAAGGAAATGTGTAAGGAAAACGAAGAAAGAATGACAGCAAATAAGGAAATGCTCCAATATGAGGGGGAAAGCAGACTACTCAACTCTATATGAAATGCATGTAGTTACGCAAACAGGCAATGTGAATGAGCACATAGAAATTTTCTCTTTTTCCTCTTTTTATTATTTACTCCGGAAAAGGAGGAATGCAAACACGTTATTGGTTGTTATAAAACATATAACTAATATATATGCTAATACTTTACTCCTTGTCATCCATCTCGTCCTCGTATTTCTTGCATTTTGTATCATCATCGTGATCCCAAAGTAGAAGTGTGTTATACAGCACGTATTGCATATTGCATTCTTTCACTCTTCCCACCACACACGGAAAATTTGAATTACACATGACTCACTTTGACTTTTACTGGGCATCTTAAAACCCTTGGCTTCAATTTCAATTACAAGTTCTTTTTTTCAAAAAGAGAAGAAAAAAACTTGGAAAATGCTTGTCAACTATTATGCATACATATTAGGAATGAAATTCTGGTGAACAATATTGTTGGAATACCTGCTCAAGAGAGAGATTTTTTTAAACACAGACATTTTCCACGCATTTTATTACCTATTTTGGCAGACAAGCATGCATAATAGGATGTTGAGTAATAATGCCAGGAATTGTATGGTTCACTGTCTCATATTCACCCTTATGCAAAATAGCTGCCTGCCACAGGCAGAAGACTCCAACTCAACCTATTTTATTTAGACATTAATTCATTCATTTCAATTTCAAATGTAATAAATCAAGAATTTCACGGTCGCTTTGTTCCCCACGTCGTTTCTCTACTTGGTTGAATGAATGTCTCCGTTTCTCCATTGAATGAAGATTTCTTACAAGTCCCTCCTTGATTTGTCTTGTTTGGTTCGATGTAACAAATTGGTTGTGAGGTGAAATTCAGCGTGGCCATTTATTATTATGGCGTTCTTGTTGGCTGCTAACAAAAGGTATTAAATTTGCATTGTGTAATGTTATATACAGTTGTAAGGCTGGTATATGAAAATAATGAAACTCAACAACTACCTCCTTCCCTCATTCCGCACACATACCAATTCAATTAGGCGACGAATACAAAACACCGACCTCAATGAGTCCAAAAGGAATGAAAAGAATGCTTGTCATGAGAAGAGAAGAAAAAAACAGTGATTTGATTTATGTTACTATTATACCTGCAAAAGAGGATGGGAGTTTGCGGGTGGTTGGTTTTGTGCAAAACTCTCAAGTCTGCTACTCACAGGACTTTTGGGAGGGATGTTGTTGAATGAGTATCTTTTGTGCTAAGTGGAAATATTATTTGTCATTTTGCATTATTGAATATAAATGAGATGAAAAGTACAACAAAACGCTCTCTGGGATACGAGGACTCTTGACAAGATAAAGTCTATGTGAGACGAGAGACCGAAGAGAAGTTGAAAATGTCCTGAAATCTGATGTGAATGCTTGTAACAACGTGAAATGCATGTCCAGCATTATTGTGATTCCAATAGAGTTTCTGTTCTATTCACACTTCACACCTATCAACACTTTACATCTTCAATAATTCCTGGCAAGGCGTCCTTCCTGCCAAAAGATATGGAACTTACACTCACATAAAATACATGCTAGACGTGGAACAGACAATAAAAGCAATAATGATGCAAATATTCATGTACTTCAAAACTCATTCCTTGAGCGGGACCGTGAGGCACGATAAATTATAATTTTATACAGTAAACTAACAGCTTACAGATAGACTGGATAACTACGAAAAGATTTTGTCTTGAAGTGTGAGACAATCTTTCTTCGCTGCACGTGTATTTCATAACAACCTCGTCAGGCTGGTTTAAACGTGTAATCGTGTCTTGCAATTCATTCCAGCATAAATTTCATCAGTGAAGAAGTTCCAATAATCAATAAACTACAAGCTCCACTGCCTTCTTCAGCTTCATAATAATAATTGTAATGTACACGATGTGAGTCAATTTAGTCTCTTCTTTTTCCGCTTGAGATTTATTTTTCCACCGCTTGTGCTATTAGTTTAATGAACACATCTCGCTTCATGAAATACTCCTCCGAAGTGAATAATTTCAATATTATAACTACTTGGTTGAAATAGAGACACGAAAAAAATGCAGAAGTATTTGAAGTCGTCGTGAGGCACGAGGCATGATGAGTAAAAACAAAGAGAGGGTTAATTTTATTCAAGTGTGTTTTTCGTTGGATCTTCACTAGTAGTTATTTTCTAAGCAACTTGAAGATAACTTGACACAAACTGGACCGTAATGTTCATAAGTGGAGATGCCTTCATTTCCATTAAATACATGATTCATGTCCTCAAGGGGAGGATGGAGTGGAGATCAAAGCATTGTGGTTGACTGAGGAAGTCAGGGATATTATACGAGAGAAAAATTGGCCCGTCAGCGTTGACTGAAGATGAGTGCTTGTTTGTACACTTATTTCGTATTCAAAAACGATTCCTCATCTTATTGAACTTCCTGTGAAGAGTAACATAATTTTACGCTTGCATTTGGCATCTGGATCTTTGAAATATTTTGAGATCAATAGATGTGATAATGTAGTAGTTCGGAGACAATGGAGAGAGTTAATTGTATGGCATTTCTCGTTAACATTATGCAAAGCTATTTATAAATTTTTGGTACGAGTAGACTCTCGGAGAAGTTTAGCAATTTTATGGACGGTTAGAGCGAAGCAAGGGCTGATGAAAGACAAATAACAAAATATCATTCATTTTACTAATCGTAAATTGAAAAGGCCATTATACAGAAGAATATTTTGATGATAAGATGAAAACGGAAAGTGATTGCAAATTGGAATTAAAGTAGCTCCAATTTCTTGTAGATTCGTCAAGAAAACGAATGTAAATAGCCAAATCATTGTTGATTTAGCAAACCAAGCTCTTGACTAGATTGTCTATTTACATTTAATTTTGAATGTTTATCTAAAATCAGCAACGACTTCATTTCTCACGTTGGTGTATTTGTCCAATAGGTTTAAAACTGACTAAACTTGAATCCCAGCTTGTGCATTATGTAATTTATTCAGACCTATCCTGCTATCTCATTAGTTTTATCAGCTTTTAAGTAAGAGAACCTCAGGCGTAGGAGGTTCAACGATGGCAATAATAGGAATATTTTGACATACGATATCTCTCGCTCTATGAGATCATCGTATTTAATTGAAAATGCAAATTTCCAGTAAGAATTTATGACGTTGCTCAAAGCACAAGTAGTGGTTTCATTAGATTTTTAATAGCGTGGAAAAGGAGTGGTCATGGCAGGTAATTTTTATAACTCATCTGTCTCCTGTTTAGATACGGGGATAAAAACAATTGAGCTACTTGTGTTACAATGTTTAAAAACATAATGAAAAGGTGGGTTGCTGATGACAAGCAAAATTAGTATGCATTGCTCTTAAACTAGTAATCGTATTAAGATTTTTTTTTGCAAATAACCAACAACACAGTAATAAACGCTGCATGAATCTCAAATCTCAAAACAACATTATTTGTTGAGTAGTGGAAGTATAGTTGTTGTTGATGAAGTCTAGAAAATTTTATTTCGACCACAAAACTACAAATGGGCATTCATTTTATTTACTGCTGGTGGCAATACAAAAAAGCTTTAACAATAAAAAACGTATCAGATTACTTGCTTAGATTTGCACATTTCCCATTTCTTCCTAGAGAGTTTTGTCTCACTACACTACAAACAGCCAAGCGGAGGTCCCTCCTGTAAAACATTCGTAGGTATTTTCAGAAAACGTAAAATGTTGCATTTTCACATTACTAGCTTAATTTATCATCTTAGAAAAACATAAAAACCCAGTTGAAAGGAAACTTTCAGGGAATGATAAGCTGACAAAATAAATGGACAGCTTAAAACAATACACTTCTAGCATTTCATGTGTGCAATATGTATACACAAAGTTCTCTTTCAGTTTTTCGAATACTGCATTGCGAAATTGTTTCATTTTCTACCAAATAGGGATTTGTGATGTGACGAGAAAAAGGTATCACAACCTCATAATATGCAATATAGAGACGAAAGCTTGTAAGGGATTTTGATAGTCCTGTACTTCCACTTTTATGACATGCTGTCTCAAGAAAACAACTTTATAAAAGATGGTAAAACAAACAAGCCTTTGGTTACAATCTTACAATACGAATTTTATGGGAAAATGGATGCATACACTATAAGTTTCGAATATTCCTTGTGTCTATACTTGTGAAATGTAGAGTTGGCAAAGATATTGCCAAAAAAAAGTTCATTTCATATTAAGGCTCACATTATATCATTGTTTACATTTTCCACAAGTGATATTTTCTGTCAGGACAGAGATACTATAATTTTGAAAATGAATGTTCGCAAAAGTCATTTCATTATTTTCTTTATATTGCATATGCTCACGTATTACACGTAAGATATACTGTGAACTGGTACAGTTTTGTGTTACATTTTTTTTAACGGGCGAGGACTCAGTTTGTCTTTGATTATGATCTAGACTGTCAGAAAGGATGAATTCAAAAGGAAACTTAAACCTCCCGGATGATTTTCCTTCAAGTCATTTGTTTTCTCCAATGTCATCATCCTGCCAGTGAATAAGCATAATATTATTGCAGTGTATACGAGTATTGCATAAAATTTGTCCTGTTGAAATATGAGATTGGTGTTCTTGCAAAAGGTATATATGTTCACAAATACTCTAGGCAATTTTTATGGGATTTGTCATGTCATGTGTAAACAAATAAGAAACAAAACACATGAAACATTTGAAATTTTCCATTTTCTTGCTCCCATAAATCATCCATTGAGCACATTGAAATCTTTTCTTTTGAGCTGTTCATGAAACATGCGAATTCAAAGTCGTTTACATAAGCTTATTTGTTTTGAATTCATAATCGAAGCATTCCGTCAAACGTATATACTTTGGAAAATGCCACCCTGAAACTTTTTCCCAAACCCAAAGACGCGAATTTTAAATAACCCATGAAAACCTTCGCATAGCATGTTCCCCTCCTCCAATTCACCTTGGACCACATGTAACCACTTCAAATTTTACTTTGTTCCAACTTATAAATATATTTAGCAGTACACTGACTGCATCAAATATTAAAGAGTCACGAATTTGAGTTTAAAATAAAACCACGAGCCCGTTGATCCTTCTCAAATGCACTTTGAAACTTTGTGATTGTCTGTGAGTTAAGTTTGGTTCGTACGTTCAAGAATGCAGAGGAAGTAAAAGTAATGAAAATGTGAGTGAAAACCTCTTCCACTTCTTTGGTTTCATTCATTTCTTAAGACTGGAGACATCCCACGAATGAATGAATAAATAAAGCCCCTTCTGATGAATATAAGCTTGTCATTCAGCAAACCAAAAGCAACCCAAGAAACCCCACAGTACTTTGACTTTTCTTTAGTTTGTCCTTATAACATCTCCTCTTGCCACATGTTAAATACATACAACTGTATACAGAAGTTTGCATACATGTTTTCGTGTTTTCATTATGTCCTTGTATTCCTTTTATTTCCTCCTGTCCCCAGGCTTATTGTGGCTTTTGCTTCTAGCCCCTTTTGCTTTTCCGATTGTATTGTGGTCGAGTTTCGTACACATCTTGGAGTCTCCTTCAGTCTGTCGAGTCATTCATCTTCCGTTGCCAAGCGTGTATATTACGACTTTATATTTGAAAGGTTATAAGACGGTGTGGGCTATGTCGGAGTTTGACTTTGTCATATTTACATCATGTTTGCGGGTTTTCTCCGAAAGGAAAACCGCAAGGCACAATATTATACTAGGGCTCTGTATTTATCATCGTATTATGTGCCCGAAAGTCATCACCATTTCCTCATTTTCTTTGCTATCCTTAAGCTACCCATTCTTGATTTAAGACTTGTGAAAGACATTCGCATCTTGCAGCTATCGAAGAAGGCGAACTTGTCTGTTTTTTTACTGAAGACCAATGTTTGTTTAGTTGGAATGAGGAGGAAAGTTGAATTTTTTTAGCTTTTTAGTTTACGTTTAATTATGGGGAATGGGAGCATAAGTTGAATATGAATGGAAGTCAGTAGAAAGCTAGACGGAGCCTTCTAGAATTTACCAATTCATTAAAGTCTACTCAAAGCATAAAAGCTATAGATGGTTTTGTCGTCGTATCAGTATACGTTTCGCCATTTTTGAACCATAAACGTAAATGTGATAGAACTTAATGAACTTATAATTAGTAGTTGTGCTATTTCGCATGCATGTACATCTTTCAGATTAGTTTTGATCAGAACCAAAATGATCAAGCGTGCATACGTGAGCTGATTAGTTTTTCCATTCCTGTGAAAATGTATATTATGCCACAAGTTAAGCAACACGTTTCCCTTCATTTATGCATAGAAAAGACGTAAACAGCAAAGTAAGACTTATGTTTGTAGATCCTCTGTATTCACCAGTTTATAAAGTTGACATATGACTATGACTGACACAGAAATAGGTTATACGTTGCAGACATTTCCTTCAAAGAGGCTACTCGTAATGATTCATTAAATCTTTCATGTGGCAGACTAAGCGGATGTTAAAATGAAGGTATGATGACTTATATCTCTTTTCATTTTCCGTCTTTCATGTTTACGCGTGTATATGTATACTTGTTTGTTAGCTAGCTTTTACTCGTTATAAAAAGTTGGCGTCTCTCTCTTCACCATATTATGCTGTACAAAGTGGAACATGAGTTTGGCAACTAACAGTCTCCTTTTGAGTTATGACATGTGGACTGTTTTAAAGATTAAGATCCAGGAATGCATGTTGGGGTGAAAGAAATGTATGATTATGATTTATGAAAAGCGACCGGCAAACCCACACATTTTTTATACTGTGCTTTGTGTATCCCCATTGAAGCGCAGACACCAACAAGCAGTTGTTTTGCATAATAAAACCTTTATTGCAGAATTCATTACAGAAACATTTATAATACATAATTTATAGTTAGGTAAAGGATTTTTAAAAAAAGAGAGTACATTAAACAATTTAAAATAGTACATGAGATTTACGGAAAACTGAGAGGGATCTCCGTCTAGCCTTTAACAGACTTGCTTGGAACCATTTTAACAACGACTTCAGTCATCTCATCAGTATCATCACAGTCACAAGTAGGGCAGCCGTCTAGTCCTACAGTTTGAGTACAGGATCCGTGACAAGTTGGAGTTGGGCAGATTGGTGGTGGAAATGTAGTTGTAGTTGTTGGCTCAGGACACATTCGCTGAACGCAGGTTACTGCAGGAGGAGTAATACACTGACAAATTGGTACTCCACAAGGAGGTTCGTCTCCTGAGTAATCATCACCATTCCCTCCGACTTCGCCACCCAGGGGTAAAGTTTTGTTTCCAAATGTGCAGCTTAAAACCAATTGATCTGAGAGTTGTTCCAGAGTCGGCTTTGATCCACATGATGACATGCATTCTCTCTCAGTCACAAAGTTATTTAGATTCCCGTCGCACCCACTGTAAACGAAAGGCAAGCATTGTTCGGCAACAGAATCGTAGTAAAATCTTAACTGGTTGGTCTTGCACTTCCCTGGGGCAGGGTCCAGTTTGCAGAATTCTAAATTTGCCAATCATAAATTATGGGAATCAATATTAGATGCCAATTATGCAAAATTAAAGGGTTTTGCTGACTTCACCACCCACACAAGCAAATCTTCTGAAATATGTTTTGAGCAGAGAAGTTAGTTCATTAAAAAATGCTTCTGGGGATTCTAGTTTGTAGTCTACAATCATTAAGATTTGCTATCAAAGTCAGTGATCAGAAAGAAATGGAATATATTTGCATTATTTATACCTTTCTGCTGAGATTCTGGCTCTAGAACTTCCACTGGCCTTGCAGAACTACTTTCTGTTCCTCTAAATTCATGAATCTGAGGTCTGCCTGGTTGATTAATAGCCTCATTTGTAGAGCTTCCTTCTGATTCCAACGGCTTCTTGCACAGATTTTCACAGTCCTCCCGGCTAGAGAATCGATTAGCATTCCCGAAGCATCCAGAATAGAAAAATAACTTGCAAGATTTGGACTCAGCATCGTAATAGTATGAGCGTACAGATGCATGGCAGGATCCTTCCTTCTTGGGAAGTTTACATCTAGCTGTGAATCCTGCTGAAGGTGGGAGGGAATTTCTGCCACCTTTGTTAAAAATTAAATTTTAAAGTGATACCTTGATGAAAAATGCTTCAACTAAATGTCAATAACCGAGAACGTATTACTTACTTGGACTAGTAGGAGTTGCACTGTCTATGTTTCCCCCAGTCATGCCATCACCAGGACTTGCTATTCTCCAACGTGGCTGAGGAGCTCCAGGACTAGGACCAGTATGAAGTTCGATTCTTCTATTTGTACCACACCTTTGATCACATTCTTCTAAGCTTCTAAAGTTATTTGCATTTCCTGAACAGCCACCATACTACCAATTCACAGATTTATTTACGATTAATTGCATTTAATTAGTCGCATCTTGTTATCGCAATTAGAATTATTATGACACGTAATGATACACTTACCGTGAAAGATTTGCACATTTTTTGATCCGTATCGTAATAAAATCGAGGAACGAAGGCTTTGCATCTACCAGTACGGGGTGGGAGTTTACATGGACTTTCTTCTTCTGACGACGAAGAACGAACCGCTGGAGTAGGTGGCACTGGAGGGTGAGGTGTCCTGAGTTCGTATGTATCATCACCAAAGTTCACTCTACTGGAATCACCCCCTTCACTAGCAATTCTCCACTTTGCCGTTGGAATATTCGTTCTCAGATTGTCGACGGGAATTTTATTCAAGCAAGTAGCCTCGCAGGACTCTTGCGAGTAGAAGTTATTTGCATTTGGCTTACATCCACCAAAAATGAATAACTTGCATTCGTTGTCCTCTGGAGAGTAATGGAATCTTGGGAAAAATCCTTTGCACCGTCCAACTCTCTTTGGTAAAGTGCAAGAATCAACCTCAGTCACTAGAAATCAAGGCAGAAAATTAAATAAGAGAGTACAGGTGAATGAAATGGATTTCGAAATTGATTTTTCCCAGAGACTCCTTCTTGAACAGAGAGTTTGCAACTGGCTAGTATTGAAATTTTGATTTGTTCATTTTTCATATAAAATACAATGCAATATAAGCTCACATGTAATAGATTTTGTTTCTGGTGGAGGACTATCAACTTGACGACTTCTTGATAGCAGACCAGGACCTCCTGCAGTTTTCCCACCTTTCGCAGGAGGACTGGGAGGTTCTGGCGTGGCCTTAGGTACACAAAGGTATTCGCAATCTTCGACTGATGCGAAATTGTTAAAATTGCCGTTGCAACCGGTGTAAGTGAATGGTTCACATTTCTGGGTTTCCTCGTTGAAAAAGAACCGAGGACGTTGGCCTTTACAATTTCCTTCAGCTTTTGGCATTGCACATGCTGTATGAGTTCTGGTAAGTGGGCTGTTTGGTTTATTTGTCTCAGGAGTTGGGAGAGGAGCATCAGTTGATGGTGGTTTCGGTGGCTCGGGAAGAGAAGACCCAGGTGTGGTAGCAATGTTCCCATTGTCAGATTCTGTTGATGATGGTGGCCTTTGCTGTTGTTCGTCCGCTATGTGAAGAAAGGATGTATGAAAATATCAATATCTGCTTATTGCATACTGAATGCGTGTAGCCAGCCAGTGAACAAGATATATTGCATGGTCAACTCGACTACCCGACTGTATTAAAGGGAAATGGTTGGACTACTTGATTTAATTTTCATTTAGACTTACGACATTCCCACGAAATTGGGCAACAGCTGGTGGTCTTATCCTCCTTTTCAAAGTAGACTGGAGCGCAGCCCCGTGCTAGGTAATGTGAGTAGTAAATTTCGATTCCACAGTCAATTTTCTCACAGTCTAACACGCCCTCCAAAGACGTGGCTGTAATGAAATAGAACCAGCACGTGTAAAATTTGGTATGGTGGTGGGTCAGTTGTTACTTGTTAATTTGCAAAGGAATTCAACCAAAAACTTCCGCAGTTCCATTGCTTCCATTAGTAATCAAACCATCAAGCTACTTACCATTAGCTGGATTTCGTTGGCATAAGCATCTGGAGCAAGATGTTTTTGGCCATACACGTTGCCCTTCATAGTATGATTCTCCTTCTACATGACATTTCGCCAAAGGTGGTCGTTCGGTTTGCTGCTGCTGACCTGGTTCGACGATTGTCAAGTTATCTATAAAATGAAGAATTTACTTGTAGCAACATAAAACATTTCGTTCAGGATCATTTTACATCAAGCGGGTCAATGCCATTTTCACAGTGGATCATTACTTTTAGGACAGTAAATGTCTTTGGAACAGCAGCTGCCCTTCTCGTACAGGAAGGCGCATCCTGGTCCCCAAGCGTATCGAGATAAATGTTCTGGACATTCGATCTGAGCACAAATAATTCTTGGTCCGAGCTCAGGATCAGACTCGGTACACCTACATCCAGCACGACAACTAGCAGTATCAGACGCTTCATCCACATTCTCTCCAACAGAATACAGCTTTCCTCTGTATCTACATTTTTGGGGCATTCTGGTCTCTGGCTCAGGGGTCGAAGCTACATTCCTATCCAAAGTGAGGTCACGAGATTCAAGGGTGTTATTTTGGGTTTCTTGAAGTTGGTCAGCTAGCAGTGAAGGAAACCGGCGATAAAAATGTGTTAGCAAAACATTGGATGACATGAAGCATATGTCTGTGTCACTCTTTTAAGCTATTACCATTTAACTTCCCTTCATCGTACACTATATACAAGAACATGCAGTGCTCAATATGTTGTTTACTTTGTTTAAGCAAATAAATGTTCACTTACGACATTCATAACGTGTGGGACAGCATGCTTCTCCGTCATAAATGGGTGAACATCCCATACTTGCATAGTGCTCGTATAAAGCCCAAGGACATTCCACGTTGGAACATTTAAGATCTGTTGATAGCAAAAAAAGGCCGTCTTAAGTATAACAACTTTGATATTCGTCTGCAAACGAAGATGAGTGTATGATCATGACAGTCAAATAACTATTTGGTAACCAGTTTTGATTGATTACAGGCTTAAACATGTAAAAAAAAGGTTTAAGAAAGTAAAACAATGACTACTTATGATTCAATCTTTGTTTAACTATGAATACTCGACAGCTTAAAGATAATTACAGCCTGAAAATTAATGTCGAGATTAATGGTTATTGATTCACTCCTTGGCTCAGACTCAAAATGAAGGTTACAATGCAAAATTTTTTGTCTTTTCAATTTTTTGCAACTTTTCCCTGGCTTCATGGTGCTTCAAATAAAGAATTGCGTGCGTTAATATTTTCTACCGCTTCGCTTACCATTTACTGGACTATCTCCTCCACAAGCTCTCTCGCAGTCTTGAGCCGTATCAAAGCGATTTTTGTTACCTCCACAGCCACCTATTCAAAAAAATACATTTTTTGCTTACTCAAAACATACGGTGACAGTTTGCAAATTACTTATCATCCAAAATTTTCAATATGCTTACCATAAACGAATAATTCGCAACGGTTGTGAAGCTTATTGAAATAGTATGCTTCGAAATAAGCCATACACATCCCTGATTCAGAGGGAAGGCTACAAACATCTTCTGAAGGTTTTGGAACTGCAATATCGGCATTCTGTTGTTGTTGCGAATCCAGCACTACTACAGTTTCCCTTGCTTTTGGCACAGACATCGGAGATGTGACGGGACCCCGGCGTCCTTTAAGTCTGGAATACTCGCCACATGTATTTTGACACAAAGACTCCGTTGCAAAATTGTTTTCTGTCTTTCCGCAACCTCCCCAGACGAACTGCTTGCACTGTTGTTCTTTTGCATCGAATGTCCAACGAGGAATGTAGGCTTCGCATTCAGGACCTTGATTTACTGCCGGTTTCTCACAGGTTTCTTTTTAAACAAACAAGAAAAAAGGAGCGATCAAGATAAAATGTTGCAGTGAAAGGTAAACTCTGTTTGTAGTACAGCATAAATCATTCAAGCCCAGATGTTTCCTTTTGCACATAAAGTGGTAGTGTAGTGCACTTTGCAACAAAAATGCAATTTCATGGAGCCCCAGTCTTGTGTTGTGAGTGTCTTACCTATCACGGAGGTCGGAGATGGTTCAACATCTAACTTCCCCTTCCTGAGATGCTTTGCACAGTCAGTTTCACACTGTGTAAGCTCTCTGAAATTGTTTCCACTCTTGGCACAACCACCCCATGAGAAACGATCGCAACTTCCTGTTGCCTGATTGAAGTAGAATCTGTAATTTCATGAAATATTTCATCTCAAGTTGGATTATATATCTTTCTACAACATTTATGCTGACTATACCAAAGAGCTTATAAATACATCATCTCTTTGGACTATACTTGTTTGATTCAGTTTTTATAGGATTTTCAATTTACCGTGGAACATGTGCTTTGCATGGACCAATTTTCTTTGGATCCAAGCATGGATCATATGGCTCAGGCTCTGGTTCCAATTCCGTTACTTGAAGCTTTTGAGGCTTTTTACCTTTCGCTTGAATTTTTTGAGTCAACTCCTCCAGCGAATCGGAGTCCAAACTTTGTCGTTGTTGCTGCTGACTATCTTCTTCAGAACTGGATTTACCTTTGTAAAAGAGATTACAAAATGATCAGATGCAAATCTTCTAAATAAATTATTTTTAATGGCATTCTTGATCTCGATTTTGGGAAAATGACAACATGGGGATATAACATATATATACCACTTTTATTCATGAAAATACAAACTTACTAGGAAAAGCAATGGCACTACTGATTAAAATTATGCACAACGCAACGTTTAGAAACTTTTTAGTTCCCATCTTGAGAACTTATTTGATGCTAAATATCAATGAGAATTATTAACTCAATTCGGGTATATATACTTTAAGAAGAAGAAAAATACGTTGAACGTCGACAGAATTGGTAATTTACAATAAATATTGATTACTGGATCTTCCAGAAATTTTCTCTTCTACTACAGCATTCCTTGCTGTTTCCAACTTGACTGGACAAATTTGCCGGTAGTTTAGTTGTACTTATATTGAAGCTTCAAAATTCTTGGGTATATGTTGAACACTACTTTGTTTGTGAGTGAATAATGACCATAAATTAAAACATGAATGTATACCGAAATCCCTATTTAAGTTATGATAGCTTAGCTTTTGTTGACGTCATGGTCTTCAATTATTCTTCGAAGCCAAGTTATAACCTTCGCTCATAATGAATTTAGATGCATACCGCCTTAAAAGTAAACACGCATGGAAAGCTTAATCTTATATGAAGAGTACTTGTAAGTTATTGCAAAAACACAAGAAGCCAAAGCGTCTGCACCTGCATGTTGTAGACAAATATAAAGACAGCTTGTATTTAAATTACAGAGTAAACCCAAGCGATTGCACGATATGATGTCAGTAAAGGTTCATATTTGATTATCCCTTCTCAGAATAACCATCTCATCATCATCCTGTGGGATTTTCTGCAATGTCAAAAATAAGTTTGCCCAAAGATGTTTTTATACATGTTGATCGTGATATTTATATTTTTCCCTGATCAGAGGCGCTATATGCTTACAACCCACTCGTAATCATTTTCAATCGAAATTTAAGACGCCCCATTGAATCCAGGATTCAGATAGCTGAACACACAGCATGATTCTCAAGTTAAACTCTCTGGTTCAGTGGATCAGAACCTTGGGTGGGGTTTTGGAGATGATTCACTAAGTACATAATTTATTAATCAGGCATGCACACATTTGACACATGGTATATATATATAAGGTTTAAGGTTAAGTTCAAAAGAAATCTTCGTAAAACTTAAAAGGAGGTGAGGTACCTATCACGGCATTGTATTGTAATTTGTAATTAAGGCTTTATCACGACTCTTTGGAACCTTTGTAATATCATAATCCAAATCCAGAACTCCAGAGCTAGCATATAGCATGTTGCTTATTTTTAAAACATCAAACAACGGACATAATAATACATACCTATATCTGGTGAGTGTGGAATGATCTGTTGCTATCCTGGAACAGGTTTAACTGACTCATGTTCAGTGCAATGAGTCTTTTTACCTTGGTTCATTAAATGTCAATTTTATTGATTTAAGATATGCCGTCGGCGAATAATACCTTTTAATCAGTTTCATTCAACGTGAGCTGCTAATCCTGTCTTAAAATCTGTGTGTACGTCAATCATTAGAAAATTGTAGGGAGTCTTTTAAACATTTGAGCTGAAATCAAAATGATCATTATTTTGTGCTTGTGACACATTTGATGTGATGACCAATACTAGTTATTACGGAATCGGGAAAATGTCCAAGAAAATATGTGTATTATTCATTTTAAAGGATTTCCAAGAATAAACCAGAATACATCCTTGTGTGACTGACGTACAAAAATCATGTTAACATGTTTGTTTATAAGTTTACTTCACCTCTTATCACTTTATAACTTTACCAGTTAAAAATGTTCCAAAGAAGTACAAGTCACGAAGACAAGATAACCTTTAGTTTGACTTGTTTCGTGCATTCTGCAGAATAAATACTTGCAGTTTCTTGTTAAATATTTTTTGCTCATGACAAGGTTATAACATAATTATCCAGTTTCCCTTTAAAAATATAAACTTCGCATTTATTTAACTTTGACTATAAAAAACTCATCATCATCAGAGCAGTAATCACAAAACTATTCTGGGAAATAACAGTTTGATATTTTTGCAAAACTATTTTCATCATTTCTCCAACATTCCATATGTGTGTTATGGATTTTACTAAGAATTTTCACTACCTCGTAGTGTTCATACATTCCTAATCTAAAAACCCTAGCATTACTTATTAATCATGTTTAAACTCAATTTTATTAAACTTTGGACAAATAAAAGCCTGTTTGTAAATTACTCGATATTTTAGCCAACACCATAGGTCAAAACATACAACCAAATTGTCCTTTCCCTATCCTACCAAGTAAAGTAACCAATTTAATTAATTCGATAGAGAGAAGCATATCATGCATAGGCAAACATGAATTTATAGAGCAAACACATACTCAATTATTCTATTACCTATAAAAACCTCCTTATCCTAATAATTTATAGTACTAATGTACATAGAAAGATGCCACATACATTTCGTTTACGAGTGGGATATTGTAAGGACAAATAAGCTTCCACTTTGGCGCAATGTTTTTACAGTGCTTCAAAGCAACTCAGCATTGGCAATACAGTGGATAGGTACTTTACTATGCTAAAACGTTAACCAGCAGCGTCATCATTTCATGCAAAAAAATCCCCATTGTTTATTCATTTCCCATGAGTGATACAGTACGCTTACGCTGCTCAAATATACTCATGCTTCTTTGATAACTGATACACAATTTTAACCGCATATATCTCTCTTCTGTTTTCCGTTCAATGAAAGAATCATCCTCGCAATTTCATGTACAAGGCTGGTCATGTTTGAGTTAACTTTAATGTACAAAATATATGGCTTCATAGTTTTGGCGTGTTTCACGGAAAAGACGAATTTTGCTGTGTACAACCTCCTACTCATTTATGTGAATACTTAAAGCACATATACATGCAAGGGAATATAAACGTCATCAACAAGAGTTGAGTTATAGGTGATATATAAAATATTTATGCATCAGACAGGCAGGTGCAAGTGGAAAATATAAAGTAGAACTAGTAACCTTATTATATTATTCTCGTTTTATAGCAAGAAATACTTTGTTCTGTTCAATGTATATGTATCAATGATGTCTTATCATTGTTTTGACTAACATGTTATATTATGCAAGTCTTCCACTGGCTTTACGTCTTCGTTCCTTGTGGAAGTTGAGAATTAATACTTTTAACAACATTATGCTTTATTAAATCATATGTAAATCGGATTATGGTTGGTGAGAATATTCACAAATCCGTAATCCTAATGTCATCCCCGCTTTTGATTCGACAAGGAAAAGTCATAGAAAGAAGCTTATTAGAATTAGATAAACAATGTTTTGTCTAGTTATAAAAGAAAACTACAAAATACGGTAATTATATTCCCTGTTTGCAATCATTTTGTGTAAATTATTTAGTTGTGGCAAATTAGGAAGAGCTTTAGCAAGTTAAAAAGTTACCAAACTCGGCTAAAGAGAATTTCATTCCATCTCTTTCAAGATGCTTAACTGTTCCACTACGACATACATGGATTTATACAGGTATAAGCATAAACTTTTTTGGGGAAGACTGAATTCAATAGTTTTCCCTTAAATGGGTCCTTCCCAACTTTTCACCGTATAAATACATCACATTATGTTATAGCATGCCAAAAAGAGAAAGGGAAAATCCCCGATGACGTCTAAAGAGACAGAGAGAACCTTTCATTCCAAAAGTAAAAGAGTCTTGGTGTCTGCTCCTTTTCCAAGTTCTAGTTTTCCAATGATGATTCCATGTGCTTGATCCCCATTTCTAGATAAACACTAGTGACAACAAGTTTAGCAAGTTTTACTCCCTCACTTGAATAAGAATGTGAGCAAATGCTCTCTACACAGCTCAAGTTTCACGATGTATAGCATGTGGAGCTGGGGAAGTCATTCAGGAAGTCTTTCCCCATAAGTTGATACTACATCCCACTTTGTTATTCTCTTGTGCCCTCTTTCTCTCCTTTGCTGATTTCGTTTGGCGATATCATTATTTGCTCGAGAAAACTACTAATTGCATATGTATACAAATCACAAGAATAAAAGGAAACTCTCAAACATCCCTTTCTAGATTTTCTCTTCCTTGGTCTTATTATCGGAAGAAAGTTGGTTTAAGAAGGGGACAATTTTATCCAATTCTACCAAAGTTATTATTAGTTGACATTCTAACAAGCAGCTTGAAGTTTCACTTGTGCTATACTCAAAGAAATGCTTGTTAGTCAAAAGTTTTATGGGATATCCTCTGGCTAAAATAATGTTTTCGATTGTTCTCTGGTAAATTACAGGTACTGGCTATTCAGGAGTTTTGTTCTGCGACTAAAGAGTACTGTCCAGGGATTCCAGGACCGCAGGGTCCGAGTGGCCACCCAGGCAAATCTGGAAGCAAAGGTAATTGTCGACTTTTCAAAAGAGATAGCATCTAGGAGATTCCCATTAATGGCCATTTATGTTTGTCAGCCCTCCCATCTGATTTACTTTATCCTTTTATTCAACCTTGTCTCAATTACTTAACTAGTTTTATTTCCTATATGTATTTCGTTATTATTTTACAAAAATAATTCAACAGGAGAAAAAGGTGAGCCCCAGGAATACCGGGTACGAGAACTATTCTCTTTTCAAAACTCATGGGTTTTTATACATAATATATATATGCATACCGGGTCTCACAGGATATGTGCTATTCTCCTGTCAGATGTGAAAGAAACAGGGAAAAACTCTTGCGTTGATCATTCCATCATCCCGACAGCTTTTCCTTGTATTTCTCGGATATCATGTGAAAGCAAACTGAAAAGTGTTGTGTGTACTCACATTTTCACAGAGAAAAAACCTTAAACTGCAGTGTCCTATTATAGGTTTGTATGCCGCGATATACACCACTTCATCCTTGTTTCTTTATTTCACGCAAGAAGAGTAATGAATCTGTGGATGGGAACAGTCGTAGATGGATTTTTTCCCTCTTGTTCATACATAATATAATACTCAAGCTGAGTGTACAATTCTACCCTAGAAAAGGAGAAAAGAGTGAATGATCACTCTTTAGAAATGTCATTCTGTCCTTCTCACATTTCTCTTTTGTCAAGCCCTGTGCTATTTGCTTGATCTGCTATTATTGCTGTAGTGTTGTTATCCCACCAGTAGTTTCTCCACTTGTCCTAGTTTGCTTTTGATGGACTTCAGACGAGAAAGCAAAAACCAGGAGAGAACAGAATAATACATTTTGGTATGGAAAAAGTACCTAAGTTGAAGGATCTGGTTACTTATCCATTCTCAAATTTCTTTACAACCAATCCTTCCTTCCCCTCCATTTTCCTTTTCTTTTAAAACTTCTTGTGTGGAATGTTTGCAGGTGAATTGTATATTGAGAGTGGGAATGTAAAAAAACGAGTAAATGGAAAATGTAGCATAAAGTGAAATCTTGAATATGGAAGAACCATGTTTCTGTTACTTTGTCCACTTAACTTATCGCTCCATACTTTTGTGAAGAAGGGTATTATGTACGTAAAGTATTTTCATCTTGAATTTTCCTTATATTTACAACGGACTTCTATTTTTCCGTAGGTTTACCAGGAGCCGATGGAAGGGATGGTTTACCGGGCGAGCCAGGTAGGAAATCTTATCCGTCAACATATTACGTTTCGAAACTTATTTACATATTCGACGCTGGGTATTTCTCAATACATTATATTTCCCATCGAGGGTATTATTATGTTTTGAAGTGAACGAATGTTTACTTTTTTATCAGATTGAAAATTGATCCTCTCTTCTTGCAGGAATAAATCTCTTGAACATGTTTTACGCTTTACTTTCCCTCCATTTTATAATAAGGTTTACTTACTTTGTATACATTTTTCAGGCTTGGATGGAATCCCTGGAAGGAATGGTCTTGACGGTGAGTTGAATAAATTTTGCAAAACATTCACCCTTTGCCATGGACAATTGTAGTTTTTTGCTTTGTGAATTTCTCTGGTCCGCTCATTTTTATGGATTTGCTGAGTTTAGTTGAGGCAAAGTAACAATCTCGTATGAAAGTTGGAAGCGTAGCCCTCGCTTTTTTCGAGTCAAAAGCTCTTACGCTCAAGCTTAAGTTTGATCCTATTTTTTTACGTTCTTCGCAGGTGTACCTGGAATTGATGGGATTCCTGGGATGGACGGACGGCCGGGAATACCGGGACGAAATGGATCGGATGGTTAGTCCGTTAACTTGTCAATTTCAAGAGAAAGTATAATCTATGGATAAACTTTACTACGGACACAGACACATGCATAATGGATGTGACCTAACATTCTTCAAACGTCAAAAACTTTCTTCTTATTTTGACTGATGCTTTGTACTTCAAACTCGTTGAACATTTCGTTGTTTTGGAAAAAACGAAACTTTTCTTCTTGGAGTAAAATATAAAAAATATAAATCATTGACAGTGATATGCAACGGGGAAATAAGTTAGTTGAGTGTAAAGTACTAGTCTAATGGGGCTAGTTTTGAAAGCAAATTTTTTTACAACTTTGTTCCGTCCAAAACATCAAGATGATTTTGGGAGAAGGGTTTTGAATAGTGAAAGGGAAATATTTTGTTATATCACTAATAGTTCGCTACTCAGGGACCACACATATTTTCTATCGAATTTTTGAAAATAACTGGAATGCATTGTACAAGATGAATGATTCCAGTGACTCCCTAACTTCACCGATTTGTCCACATTTTTTACTGCATTTTTTGCCCGAATCGTGAATCCTCCCTTCTTATGTCACACATTTTTTCCATTTTTTAGGAATCCCAGGTTCACTTGGACCGCAAGGCTCTTCAGGACCACAAGGAGCAAGAGGTTTGTCAAATTTTGAGCTTAAGTTCTATACATATTTCAGTCATAAGATTCCTTGCCTTGTCGTTTCCGCCATATTGAAGAACCTGTGCATTGTTCCTTTTCCTGGAAAAAAAACACTTGAAAGTTGTCAATAGCACGAGCACGTAATTTATTTTCTCCGAATAAGACAAATTATACAATAAATTTACCTAAATATCTTATTAAGTTTCATCAAGAAAAAACTTTTAATAGTTTGGGAAATCAGATGGAAACAATAGGGGCTCAAAAACATTTTAAATGAGTTTTTATGATTGCCACGTTTCACCCTCATTCTTTTAGAAACGTGCCGTCAAGCTTTTACTCGAGGAAAATGTCTCGAGTATTTTCCTTGTTATTGTGAAATGTCAGAAACTGACTCCATTAAAGCGAGTGAAAATTATGATGAAATGGCATATTATGAGGAAAAATACTTTTCTAGGATTAACTTTCCATCGTATTGTTAGAGCGCGAGCATTCACACACGTGTGGTGTGGTAATATGTACGAGAATAATATGAGAATTATTATTATTATTTGCTCCCACCGAAATTCCCTCTTTGCTCCCTCATCTCATCAAGATCAAACTATATATCGTTATGAGAAAATAATTTTGTTCAGTTGAAGGAGAATATTAGCAGGAGAGGAAAATGTGTTGTTGTTGTAGTCTATTATTGTGAAAGCAAAGTATTCCAAGACTTTTGATGGCCTTTTCTTGGTCTCATGAGAGCCCTCATGGCAAAATCAGATATAGGACATAACAATGATTTATGATGACACCAGCAGAATGAAAGAACCACTGTTGGTAGGAGAAGTGCTAAACTGAGCCTTCTCATTGCTTGTGGTTTTAGATCCTTTTTTATCCTCGCTAACATACATGACACATACCACCACATTTCTGAGCTCGTAAAAGTAATATAAAAAGCGTTCTTACTTTTCTTTAACGTCTTCTCGAGCGCGGCTTCCTCGTAGCTGGTGATGATGAGTAGGGGCAATGGGAATGTTGTGTAGTGATGAGTATGATGGATCTAGTATGGTTTATTTCATAACGAAAATATCATCACGGGATAAAAGAAAATTGTGGAGATTAACAAGACGTCATGTGAGAATTCCTTTGTTATTACTGGGGAAAGTGGAAACCAGACATGAAATGCTTGAAGCAAATTGTAAACGATGATTTTTAAAGTAAGGATGTTTGAGTAGAATTCATGAATCAATGACTGATTTTTATTTTCAAGTTGAACTGACAACTTATGATAATATAGAGACGTATTTTACCGAAATATCGCATGTATCTGGAATACGGGAAATTTGCAGTACTTCAAGGTGGCAGTTTAAATGTGTACATGATTTTGAATTGAAATAATCTGAGGTTAAAGTAGATATTTACATTTTGACGACTTTTCTCCCACAGGCGAGTTTAGTATGAGAAGTTGAAAGGGGAATATTAAGTAAACCGATGACGCGAATAACTACGATTTTATTTTGATTTGCTTGACTGATTCAATCCACTAGGTTTACCAGGTCCCAGAGGACCATCTGGAACTGCGGGTCAATCTGGAAGAGATGGAATTCCAGGTATTCAAGCGTGGGCTGTAGGAAATAACACGAAGTTGCTTCTCATTCCCCCATCAATTTTGGGCAAGTTACTTTTAAACATTTTGAGCAAGTTTTATCATAAAACTGCTGCTGAAACTCATGATTTGATTGAGAGGAGCGGATTTTATTAAATAATGATGGGGATGGCTGGTTTATTCTGAAAACAGGATCGGATATTGCTGTAAGACCTTTAGTTGTTAACGAAGGAGAAAATGTGCGTCTCTGGTGTTCTGCATCAGGAGTTCCGAGACCTGTTATCAAATGGAAGAGGAAAGAAGGAGATGTAATTCCACTAGGATCGTGGAAAAGTAAGTTGTATTTCTCTTAAAATATTCATGACATGCTTTTCCAGAAAATGTCGACAGAGTGTGTAAACTAAAATAGATCAATTATATATTACAAATTTTATTACATGCTTGACTACAACTTTGATTTAATACAAACTTGGCCAAGTAATTGGCTAATTAAATTATTTTATACAGATCTGCTATTTACAAGTAGGGTTGTTTACACGGAATGTTTGCAAAAGTTTAATCAAACTTATTTCCTTTATGGCATTATATATTCTTCACATCCCAGTTCATCAATATTGTACAGTACAGCTGACTCATGAAATTCAGGTCTTTATACTGCCAAGTCAGGCCTAAATTCTCATCGCTATAAAAGATAATGTAATTATAATTCCATGGATCGTGGGCTACGATTCTGAAATTCTGTAATTTCAGATTACCAGTCATCAAACAAATGGTAGTTTGATGTTCATTACTTCCAAATGTAAATTTCACTTATCCACCGTACAATTCACAAATTATAATATCTAAATAAAACGTTTCTCCGGCTCTATTAAAAGTAATTGTGATTTCCAAGAGCAGTCCTGGAGTTGACACAGTTGATCATAAAATCTTGATACTCCCCACAAAAAATCTTACACGGATACTTATTGCACTTGTTCTAATTGTTTGTTCGCGCTGTCTTCACTACAATATAGCATAGCATGAGCATGATTGCAATTGGCAGTGCTATAGAACCTACAAACATCTGCTTTCTCTCAAATCCCATCTGAAATTCTTCGAGCAGTCCTCACAGAAAAAAACAAACTTCCTGAGAAACAGAAATCAAATAGTGCCCACCCCTTGCAATCGTAAATAGCTTGTATATATCCTCAACTCTCAGAAGAAGAAAATCTGATAGTATACGCTTGGCTTGAACGCAATCCATTAAACTCCCTCACTTCGTTAGTATGTATGAGAGCTCTTGAAGGAAATAAGAGTAATTGGTTACTGTGTTTTTTCTAGTTTTGTGATGTTCCCCCAGATTGAATTGACTAGAGGGGAAGGAAGTTATCATGATTTTCGTATCCTAAGCAGAGCACAGCCACTCAAGTCAAGGCGCATCATTGTAGACAGCTGTTGGTTTGAGATCATCTTCTAGTGCAAATGTCCCAGACTTTCGTTCGAAGTGGAAATGGTCCTTTCTTTCTCTCTCGTTTTCTTGTTTAGCCCCTTTCCTCTCTCTCTCACTCTCCCTCAGTCATATCATCAAAGTCATAAGATTTGCAGAAGGAATCACTACTAGCTTCCTGTTTGCTCCAAAACCGTACAAACTTTTTTTCTCATGTATTCTCGTCTCAATTCCCTTAGGATGGGAAATGTGTAGATCGGAGTAACTCCCCTTCTCACTATCTCTTTCTCTTGAAGTAGAGTCAAGGAAAGGGGAGATTCTCATCTCTGATCATCAGCAAAGTGTCATGTTCGCATAGATCATACACATTCTCGGAAGGATTCTCAAGAAAATAGAGTGGGGAAGACGTTTAGGAGTGAAGAACACTTAAATTTTTTCTTTCGATTTCCTTTTCCACTGTCGTTCTCTAGATTGTCATTTAGTTGCTCCTTCCTCCACAGCTGTTATGGGCCTTCCTGGAATATCCTATTTTTTCGTTGACTTGCATTACATGATCATGCGGAAGATAGTGGATACGTACCTTACGAATTTATGTGTATATCGTAGGTATGTGCATCGCATAATATTTAGGGTTTACCCTAATCCACCTCGTGTAACCAGACTTTCTCATAAAGAAAGCATTTACCTCAACAAAAATTGGGACTTTCTATTTTTTCCAGGGGTTCAACCTCAACTCCCAGCATCACACCGGTGTACTAGTATAGCACGACAATTCTCTAGTTTACTTCAGTAGCAATTCACAATTCCCAATAACCCCAGAGAGTACTCGTGTCAAGTCATGCAGGAATAGACTTCATTCCAGAGAAGCTTATTTTTTTCTCATTTTTTGAGGCGCTGTGAGCAGGATTAGAGTTTGTATTTATAGCTAGTATACCTCATATTGATGACTTTGGTGGGATTGGAATTTCATCTTGGGACTAGGAAAACACAAAAAATCCTGAGATGGGTTTTCTCACAACAACTGTAGTACATTGCCCAACTGTAGTACGACGGAGTAATATGACAGTTCTGTTACAGGTCAGCCCTGTGGTGGGGTGGAAAAGTTAAAAAAACTTTTCAACTTGTACAAAATGTGGTTTTCGAAAATGAGTACAGGGAAGGAATGGGTTTCCGTTCAGATGACTATGTGGAAATTATGAAATGTGCAGTTAACATTTAAATAATAATTATCAAATTAAAGTCATTATTGAGTTTTTTTTAAATTTTGATTAAGTCCATGTGAATCAGAGAGTTTAATTATATCCATATCCATTATTATCCGTGTATTATTTGTTGCATAAATATAAAATCATGAAGAAAAATACAAAATGCTTACTTATGGAAAATTAAATGGGAGAGTGAAATGAATCTGTTCATGGTACGCTACCACAGAACCAAATGAGAGCTAGAACGATAACCAACATTCATTCAGTAGAAAATTACTTGATTACTTTGAGCATTTGCTTTTATCGTATATCTTCTCTACATAGCTGCAAAATGCAGAGCTAACTCGAACAATTTCCTTTTCCTTCATTTCAAACTGTCACTGTTACACTGTTCATTACAGCTCATTCCTGGTCACTACACTAGTCTCATGGATTTTGATGAAATTGCTAAAAAAAAATATAAGATCTAAATGCACGACCGAGTATAGACCAAATATCCAGAGCATTGATTCAATGAGGGAGTAATACGAGGTTACTCTCTAGTGAGTTCATCAAATAAAAACCACAGCAACTCCAACCAGAGAAAGTGTTATTATCCCACACCCCTAGCCAGTTGGAACTTGTATAGGAAAATCTGATAGAAATTTAGGCGGCAAAACATTCACGGCTTCTCTGCCATCCGCAGAGAATAACCACAAAATAGCTTTCATTCTCTCACCCATTCCTCCTCTGCCCATTTGCTATATACATAAATTCTGGTGAGTTTATTAAATTAAATAAACTGATAAGAATTGAATAGAACGGACACATTTGAAGTATCCGCTTATACGAAACTGGATCTCACTCCTCATAATCCTCTGCTCTTGTCTCTTATCATCTCACTCAGCTCATCGAAACAAAACAAAGAAAAACTGGGAAGGATATTGTACTTGTATGGCTTCAATATAATCGAGAGAATAAAAAATCCACATACGCGACACACCATGAAATGTCATATGATAGTCATTATTGCTTATACATGTTTCGGCTATCTAGTAATAAGTGAGAGAAAGCCACTCTCACAGACACACACCGTCATCATAATATCGTCGGCATGATATGAGCATCACTTTTTATCTGCTTCACATGTGTGGCTTACTACAACATTGGTGAATTTTCTCTTTTATTTTTTTTCCTCTGGTCTCACTCCACAATTTCCAATTTCCTATCTCTATATTCCAAGCACGTTCCTTTTCTGTCGTTTCCTTCTTTCCCACCTATTTCCATCTCTTGGAATAGTATACTGGTCCTAGCTCTCTGCTATAAAGTTTCATGAGAGGAGAAAGCATGAAAGCGGTTTATTCACATCATGAGGTTGGGCTGAATAGAGCGGACAGAAGGAAAGCTGGAAATATACGGTTCCAACTTGGAATAGCTACTCGTGTCCAGCATTATGAAGGTGATGCGTAAAACGAATAGCTCAAAGGTTTTTTCAAGAGAGTCAGACAGGACGAGAGAAAGAAAGAGAGAGAGAGCAACAGCACATTCACAAAAATATAGTAACCCATTCCAAAGCCCTTGGCATAACGAACTCGGGAAAAGAAAGACCGGAGGGATGTCATCTGTCCATTTCCTAGAAATAATAGAGCCAGTGTGTACCAACATACTGTTTTATTAGAGCAAAACACAGTCGGAAATTTGCAGCGAAGAGAAACACTCTGTGTTTTTGATGTGTCCACGAATGGGCCGGAAGTATATACATAGTTTGTGTTTGAAAAATATACAATTTTCTCAGAGAGAAAAAATGTAGGTTTGCCCATTTAGTCCTCATCTCTCGGTTGACCATAGGCAGTGTCTTGTATATAAATACTTATAACTGAGAAAATAGTCAGACACTGGACTGTATGAATGAAGGTTGCGTGTAGGGTGGAAAATGAAACTGGGAAAATGTACGAGATGACGGGAGGCGAGTACGAGGTTGAAGGAAAAACAGGAAAGAAGAGAAAAGTGATGTTGACAAGGATCTAATCAAGATAGGAAGACAGATAAACTACATTATTTCCTCTTGGCTAATTTGTCACATTGCCAAGTATACTTTATTTTATGCAACATGTCGACATTAGTTATAATTCAGTGGAGCGCAGAGGCATTTCTTCTGATAGATAAAATGCTGATTGATTATGATTATGATATGATATGATGGACGGACATAGATTTAATATTAAAACTTCATTGCATAAATTAGATTGAAACTTACTTGAAGATGTATTGGTTAAATCTATTTACGTTAAGCTTATAATTATATCATATTGTACTATATCCGTTTTAATTTTTTCTAGCTTCTGCTGTTGATGGACCAGTTCTTAATTTGACCAGAATCAATCGTGAACACATGGGGGAGTACGTTTGCATCGCGGACAATGGAGTTACTCCACACAAACAACGCACTTTCATTGTGGAAGTTCATTGTAAGTGTTTTCATTGCGTAGTTAAGCTTTTAAAACTTAATGTCACCGAACAATGCACGTTTAATACTAATATGAGGGCTGTTGACTTCCCGTTATTTTCTCCTCACATGGGGTGATTCAATCATATGGAACCCAAGATACCACAATCCCAATCGTCGTCAGTCATTGCGCATTGCTTAGAGTTCCCCCCTTAATCGTGGCTACGTGGCTTCCGTCCATTATCTCAATATAATATATTGACATGGATTTCTTGAACAATAGGAAATTTCATACCTGATCACTATAGCACGCACTGCAGATGTTCATTCATCCTAAACCTGCGTCAGCAAACCCAGCATTTTAAAACCATCAATTTGAGAAAGGATTCATTAGAAACTGTAATCCTATCAAATGAACTTTTCGAAACTCGTAAAGAAATTGATTCGTAAAAACCAAATGCGTAACTATAATAAAAAGAGGAAAATTCCAAAAGTCCCTTATGTATAGCAGGTGTTTTAAATATAGATTCCTCCTCCAATTCGAAATCCCAAATGTCCATCTTCATATCCACTGTCGGCATCATCGCCATTGAGAGGATCATCACGGCTCAGTTTATTTTTCACTGGAGGTCTAGGAATTATGTATTTTATTGAGTCGTATCATTCCATCATCGAACAACCCACACACGAAGAGCACTCATCCCATCAAAGGAGATGTTTTCCCTCCCGCTTTCGGCAAAGGAGAAACCTCCTGCCTGGAATGGGAAAGCACTCGGATATTCCATATCATTAAATAAGCCAATCCATAAAACATGAAGTTGAGACGGAAGCTTTCATACCGAATAGAAGAAATACCATTTCTATTTCTCTTATAACTTGGCGACCACGCTTCGATGTTGCCCTCTTATACTTTCACAGAGCCGCTTTCTGTGATTCTTTCCCTTTTTCTCGCTTGATACCTGCTTGATCTCTATCTGTGTACCTGATCGGCTTTAACCTGTGGACCCGAGTCTAGCCTTTAGGACACCATAACACCTACCACGATATGGCAAAAAGGCTTTACCACAAATAAGCGTGGAGATCCATTCAAGGAATCTCCTCCAATCCCCTGGGAATCCTTCTCATGAGCGAAAATTGCGGCCGTGAGGAATGCGAGAGCGGAGCATTTGCAAGAATTCATACCATATCATCATCCCATCACTTCACTTCACTCGGCACAATCTCGAAAAAAAAACTTCTTGATCCCTCTGATGCGATGTGATGTTTGTTGTTGGCGATGCGGTGCTCGTGCTGATGGGATTGAGTCACAGAAGAGGGGATAGAGCAGAACAGCAAAAAATAACTTGAAACATTGTCAAGTGAATCTTCACACTAGACATGATTTGTATGTATATTATGTACATTCATCTTGATTGTCGAGTCCCTCACGTCACCGTTAAAATGGAAGGCAAATAGTGTTTTATAAACATATATCGTTGAAATCGTGCATCCATCCATCCATGCGTACATCGTTGAAAAAAATATTTGATTACATTTGAAATGGATTCGATAGCAAATTACTTGCAAACGCACTACTCAGACTATTTAATAGAAAATGACCATCTTCGATGGCAACTTTTAATTTTATGAAGTTAGACGTCTGCAATTGATTAGGTAGATAGGGTTGTTCGTTGGAAACATTATCGTAGGTGTATATCATACATATAATACATCTGTCTGATAAAAATCTTAGTGCTTGATATCGCCTACTCCAATTTGACGTGAAAGAAAGTAGCACCCTGCTGTGTGCCTTATCTTGCCCCAAAGTTTAGTACATTCTTTTAATGAGACTAGGAGCCATATCACTTTCAAAGTGTAATCGCAAATAATTATAGTAATTCGGGATAATGACAATATTAAGGAGTTTCAGTGTAGTCAGCGATTTTGATCAAGTTGCTGGCAACGCATATTACACAATGTTCGTTTCCCTTCCAAAGTTTATTGCTTTCGTGTAGACAACCTGACTTCTTAACTGCACACAAAGAGTTTTGAAAGCTGTGAAAGTAGTTTGCGGTTGAGATTTACGAGAATCTTTGGGAGAAATGCAATGTGTATTTATGTGGTTATATTGAGATACGTAAGTTGTGTGCCTAGTGAAGTTTCCCCAAAGATATATAAAGTTGCCACAACAAGGGAAACTTTTTCGATCCAATCCCGCTCACATACATATGCTCCCCCACACACGCCATCTGTTCTCATCTGGAATTCGGGAATTGTAATGTAAACAAATTAGGCTCTTATTTGGTGTATGTGGCGTGTAAAATATATCGTTCACAAAACTACATAAAATAAAGTAGTGAAGGGAGGCAGGGGGACAGAAACAGGACAGGGAACAGATTGCTCTTCTCACAAGAGCTAAATATAATACGAGGAAAACATACTCCTTTTCACTTCCTGAGTGGGCTTATGAGCCAAGGAGATAGAGAGACCAGATACAAAATTTATTTTGCAAGCCCAACAAGTTAAACACGCGCTTAATGAGCCAATATAAAGTTTTCTTTTAAAGCCATATTCTAGACTTTATTGCGTTTATACTCGTTCGACTCAAAAGAGTAACTTTAAAAGAGCATTTGGTACGAACACTCGGCATCCACCCAAACTATGAGGGAGCGAGACATTAATATTAATTATTACAAATGAGAAGGGGTGTAATGAATAAAGCCTTTTCAAGATTAAAATTAATTAACCGAAGCCGTAAAATATAATGGAATGTAGTCAAATAGCAAATAATTCTTTGGAACTAGAGAAGCTACATATATGCATATATTTCAAAGGGAGGTAAGTTAGCCTCAAGGTTGCACTCTTGATTCGATATTGTGAGCAAATAAAAGGACGAAGGTAGGAAGAGAAAGGGAGGGAAAGCGAGGAGAGTGAGCGTAAAATGGACGGGGTTGTCGCATGCACGCATAAATAAATGATTTTCTCATTCTTTATTAGGAAACGTGTTCTAAGGCCAGCTACGCGTAGCCAGGTAATTGAGGAAGTAGTAGAGAAAAGCTTGCAAAGGGGGGAGAGGGGTTGGTTGCTAGAAGGTATTTAACTTTCACTTGTCATTGTCCCCGTCTTCTTCCCTTTTCTTGTAATCTAATAACTTTCACTGCATTCACGAATGCAAGCGAAGGAATTTCTGCATGGGTTTCCTATGCACACGCCTTTTCAATGTAGATAAAATTTGTAGCAGGGAGCTCACCTCTCATTTCATAATTATTACAAACGATACGAGGATACACATATATCCTTTTATTTCTTCGCAAGCCACCGGTGAATCCAGACAGGATTTTCCGTAGGAAATGGAGAAACTTGGTGGAATTGTAGTTGATTCATTTGTAAATTTTCGTTACGAATTGCCATTTCGCTTCTTTCCCTGGATATCTCATTTCCGAGAGGATCCTTTTCCTAGCATGCTCCTGTGGGTTGTGAAGTGTGCGTGAAAATGGAAACTAGGAAAAAATGTAGACAACAAACTGGAAATAAGCAAGAAGGAAATATATGATTCTCTTTGACTTTCTCATTGGCTTCTTTGGGCAAAGTGTGGGAATTAATCTGACCCTTGTGTGTGCTTCCTGCTGGAATGCGAAATTATATCTACCTACTACGGTGTAAATCCAAATCCAACAGGCTCATATTGCAACCGGAAACTGAGGATATTCATATTATTCATGGCTATCTTATTGCCAAGATGATCTTATCTTACCATTGTGCTCACACATGTCTGGTTTTCGTTTATGCGTATGAAATACCGTCGGCAAGGATGTACGGAAGAAATTCATTTTCATACTACTTATTACTTCAACTTGACGATTGTACAATACAGCCTCATAGCCTTTTATTACTTTTTACCGTTGCGAGAGATGCTCCCATAATGTTTCGCAAGTTTCCTCGTCGTTTCCACATCCATGCAAATTTTCAAAGCACATTTAAAAAATAGAAATGTATTCCCAGAGCTATTTTCCCTTCTTGAATTGTGTGTGTGTAGCAGTTGACGATTTACAACGTTATTTATTCACGCACATATATCATCCAAGAGTATTTTGGAATGAGGAAAGGAGGAGCAGCGTTTACTCTTTGTGTTACATTAGTACAGCCCGTGATTTATGCTTCATGAACCAAGCATGCAACCGACAACCTTGGAGGAGGAAAAATGCCTTTTCTCTTAGAATGCTGAAACTGTGGAAGATGGAAAAAAGGGAAAAGCCTTGTTTTGACTCAACAGGCAGATGCATCACTTTTCTTATATGATTCACTGCATATCAACATAATACCTATGTGGTTTTTGTAAATTGCTTGCCGCTTTCTTGCAAACTCCACTGGCGAGGAATTTTACTCTTGTAAATGCTGACTCATCCCTTGTTTACATTTCCTTGGGAAAATGTTTGGGAAATAGTTGTTCATCTTTTTATTCTTTATGTTCGAGAAGTTGTTGAAAGCCGAGTGGGTCGATAGTCGATACTCATGAGAATAAATGATGCGATGGGTTTGCACAATGAACATAAACGTAACTAAATTTTAAAGTGATTTATTGTTGACTTATAATATGTCATTTACTAGGATTTGAGCGTATACAACCAATGCTTATCCGATATTTTACAATATTTAAATTTACAACCTGATCCGACTTACCTTATGCGCAAAAGCCACGAGTTGAACTTCCATAGTTTTTTGACAATGTGACGCTTGAGGTTGTTTATGATCATCGGATATACGTATGATAATATGCATGATCAAATGTGCCTTAATTTCGTTTCAGTTCCACCTATGATCCGCATCCAAAATCAAATGATTGGAGCTAGTATTAGCTCGAAAGGTATGTTTGACTGCTACATCGAAGCCTTCCCTCCTTCGGTGACTTATTGGGAAAGATCCGATGGACGAGTTTTAGAAATGAGTGAAAAATACCAGGTTGGAACAAAGGAACTTGGATCATACAAAGTGAGATATTGCAATGTTGAAGTATACACTTACCATGCCTTTTACTTGTAATACCTAGAATGTCTAACTAAGCTAACAATAACTTTATAATCAATACTGACGATGCACTGTTTTCGTTTAAGGTTCACATGATGCTGAATGTGTCAAAAGTTTCGATTTCTGACATGGGCCGATATCACTGTGTTAGCAAAAATGAGTTAGGGATAACAAAGGGAGATTTCACTCTATATGGTAAAATGAGTATTTTTATCATAACTGTAAAAAATCCATATTTTGAGCAATTAGTCAACTAATGGAATTTAACGGCTTTTGCAGAGGTTGATCCCAATTTGGTTACACCACCTCCAAAATCCGTTGGAGGAAAGGGGGTGGCTATCTACGGCCAGGTACAATATTTCAAGATACATTATAGTTACCCCTTCTCATTGAATATCCCAAAGTTGATCGCAATTATCTTTTGTTATCATAGTCCAGTCTGATTATGAGATTAGTTTTTCTCTAACCTATCTCATAATCAGTCTACAGCTTATAGTGGTGTCGCTCCTTGACTCAATCTTTTAAGAGCGTAGATATTCGGCATCAAAGTTGAATAAAATTGCATTTATCATTGATCCAATTCTCGTAAACCTTTGTTCCTCAATTTCCTTTGACAGGCTCAACCAGAGCACGTGGACCTAGACGATTTGTGCCCATCACGTCCCCCATGTCCGGATTGTCCTCCAAGGATCGAAACAGGCCGCTGTCGCTCAGGCGGCTTTGCCCTACTTGACATGGTTGGATGGGAAATTTACCCCTTGGGGAATCTCACAGCTCCTAAACCAACCAATCGAACACAAGGTTTGTACTTTAAACAACTTTTTATCAGATTGTGGAAGTAAAGTTGTCTAAACGCTAGACATGAGAAAATACTCCTGGTCCATCTCCAAAACTTTTTCCCCTCTATTTGCGTCCCAAACTGCTGAACCTGCTCTGGTACCTATTTTCTAAAACGACTTTTACCATTTCATCTTATTAAGTATCATGATTTTTTCCTGGAAACTCACTGGAGGAAGTAATTGTCGTTGCAAACTCTGTACTAATGTTGCATTTGCGAGACGCAACACAGCATGAAACGCACCGACTTTCTCAACCTATTTCAAATAGGTATTCTCCCTCAGAGTTTGTTTCTTTCACTTTTTTTTCTCGAAAACATCCTTGCCTAACTAACTAGCCCTATTTTGCAAGTATAACAATGCGATGAAACAAATTGCATTGCTTTCCTGATAGTTTTCTAAATTGTGTAGATACTGCGAAACGCACAACTTTCACAATCATTTTCCCTTTCTCTGAAATAAGCACGTTTTTAAACGTGCATCACCGTATGTGGCTGTGAAAACTACTTCCATCTACAAATCCCTTGTCTGATACGTTCTGTACACAGTTATATGCCATTGTAAACATACTAAAATCCGAACATACACCCGTATACCTAATCACCATCTGATGTTATATATGTCCTTATATTTTTCCCGACACTGATATGGATAATATTCCTCCCGAATTAAGTTGTATTGCTCCCTAGTGACCTTTTCAAATGCCGACCAGGATAAAAGAGAAAGGGAAGGAAGACGCTAGAATCATTTTCAGCTGTAAGTAGTGTTATTATCCTCCTTACAGCTCCCTTCCTTCCTCTCATAGCTGGCTCTGGCTCCACTCGGATCTCACAAATATTCAGGCAATCGCTAGCTTTTTAACTGTTTCTAATTCTCCATATGAACTATATTCATATTACGCTTTATCATATTATCACGGTAGTTTTCGTTCACTCGATCCAAAGTGAAACTTGGAATAACTCTACCACACACAGCTCTACCCAGAGCTTTATTCACACACGCAACTTTAGTATTCCCCAGATAGCTCACAAACGTCTTGCTCTACGGATATTTAGGAAGATGGAGGATTCCGTGAAAGTTAATTAGAAACGAGGATTTCCTTCATGGAAAATGTGCACTTTACCTACTACAAACCATATCCGGTAAATTTAAAAGAACCTAATGACGATTACTGTATATCCACTCAAGCTTCTCTCAATATTGGCCCTTTTCCATGTTCCACTATAGCTGACAATTTTTTTGAGATGTTGAAGCCTACAAGTGAAACCTAGCTCTATACCTGAATTTCCAGTCGTTCCAGTCCACTAGTTGAAAGTGCTTTTGCGTTGGAAGAAGTAGTTTATTGTTGACTGTTACAGGTTCAATTAGCGATTCCCGTGTAGGTGCACATGTTACTTTCTAACTGTAGTTGACTACTCGACTTCCCAACAAGTACTTGTAATGGGATGAATTAAATAGAATACAGAGAAATCAAGTGGATGGAGACTAATTCCCTGCTAGATTCCCTATATATATGCTTGTATCAACCTACCCAAGCGCCGTATTCCATTTAGCTGCGAGTTTAAATGGAGTTTTAATGCTTGTAGCGTATTTTTCCAGTAATGGTGGTCGCACAGGAAAGAATAAATAAAATCCTGTCATATGAAAAGTGCACTTAACCCAGATAAAAAATTATAGCAAATGGATATGGTACGAGTGGGTTGGCTAGTGGAACATGTTACATTGAGTGGATTAAAAAAGAGGTAGAGTAGGAGCGACTAGAGTGATAATACTGATTGCAATCACGTTGCCCTCTCTCGTTTCATCTTGTACGACGGTGACGGTAGAGTGAACAAAAACCATAAGAAAGATTATACCTATATAAGCTACAGGAAAGCATGTATATTTAAGACGGTACAGAAGAAAAAATTGACGTTTTTTCCCGGGTGGCAAGAGTTTTTTCCCTTCACTCCATTATTCTTTAAGAGTGTCTTATCCATTAACTTAAAGTACCTTTATTTTCCTCACTCCCTCCAGGAGTAAACTCGTTCGAAAGAAGATCAATTGTGATTAGGCAGTTATTATCTCCAAAAGAAGTATAAAGTTTGATGGAAAAGGACATAAAGAAAGGGGTTGAGGTGTGTAAAATCCTATGAATTTTTCTTGATTGACCACAGACTGCGTCCTCTCAGCCGTTGGAAAACCTGTATTTAACCGTTACTCTACAGCTCCTGCTGGTTGCTGGATGCGAGAGCCGGCCCAAGGAACAGTTAATTCAGATAGGTACTGGGATACAAAGATGGAGGACTCGAATCATCTCTATGAGTACTTGAATCGAACATTTTTCGTTCAGGGACAGTCAACCAGAAACTATTCTCTTCCTTTCCCATTCAAGGTAAGTGGGCTTGTGAACCGTGTCCTGGTGACTTTTTATTGAGTCTCTTTCCGCAGAAAGAAGTTGAATTGTTTAAAGGAAAAAAAACTACTTAACATAGATGAAATTAGTTATTGAACCATGAAAGTTACGAAACTTGCGAAATTGTATATTGAGGTCTTTATTTCCAATTTGTGGATGATGGCTTCATGTTCCATGAGAAAAATAGATGACGGCGAAGGAAATCCGTGAAGATATGCATGGATATGCATGAAGTGTAGGTAATATTGTATTTCCAGATCACAAACTAGCTGATTTCCTTGAGGAATTTGAGGATTGCATGTGGTGTACCGAGTCTTGTAGTCTTGTCCAACATCCATCTATCCTATCCGAAGTCCCTGTTGGGTCCCATCGTGCACGTATTCTATGCATCACAAAAAGCTTCCCGTTTACTTTAGCACAGGCTATTATGCTGTACAGTAAATGTATATCTTGTAAATAATTTATATACGAACGATGCATTCATTCTCTGATTTTCCTTTCATGTGCTCCCTCCTGTAGAAAATACTATATTGAGCTGAAATCGTATCGTAGATGGTTAAGACTTTGTGTGTAAAGGATAACTAGCAAGCTCCTTAAGGAGCAAAATATGAGTATGCTTTTTGTGCACTGCATACTTACTTACGTCCTAAACAAACCGGTTTGCTCAGTTGTGCTGTGCAGCAAAGAATTAAGCTGAATGTCCATTAATGTACAGATTTGTGGTTATAGGTATGTTTTAATATGCTGAAGCATGAAGGTCGTTTTAATGAGCAGCGTTTTGTGATGTACATAAGCCTGATATAGGTTGGGACTAAAATTGATGCAAACGGAAGTTTTCAGTGAGAAGAAATAAGCCAACTTCAAGAAAGTGTTCAGCTTCAGCTATATTTGTAGTAGATTTGGGGTATGTATGTACCTTTTATGGGTTGAGTTGACGGCTGAGGATGATAATGATATTTCAACGGGATGAGATTGGTATATAGACCAGCTAACTACTGTTTTGCCATTTAAATGAGCTTGAGCTGTGTTCTGACTTCTGTTACAAGAATACTGACAGCATACAATGGCATACATATGTGTGATGATATTTTTCTCTACGAGCACACTTGTACAAACACTTGGCATAGGCTTAATGTGTGCACGTTTGCTAGTAACATTTCACATGCTGCACCTGCACCACATGTGTTCTGTTATGCTTATTTGCATTTACCGAATAACGTGTGGACGTATTTCTAAAAAAATCCAAAGCTTATCGGAGGAACGTTACAAATATAATTTAAATTTCGCTATGAATAGAGGAGTCAACGCTTCATAGTGAAATTTCTAAATAATTCTTACTAATGAAAATAGTTACTGGAAAAATCTTCGTCAAACCTGACGATTTGATAACGTAGAAGTGCAGCTCATTTTTTTATTTATCCAGAAAAGTGTGACATCCATTAGGTTAGCTCTGAAACCCCTTTTTAAACTGTTACTTCTACGATACCCGATGCCTCACCTAACTATATTTTACAAGATTTTATTGTAAACAAACAGTACAAACATTTTTCTGATTTCAAGGTGTTCTCCAACTTTCGTTTAACTTAAGAGTTTCTCTAGTTGAATTAGCTTGTTGGTCAAATTTGATTTATTTCGACTTCACCTATGGGTTAACAATATATCATGTCTCGATCCAGTCTTGGTTACCCATTCACATCCACCTTTCAGCTTTCAGACTTCAGACGTACCCATGAGAAGCAGTAAAATACACCAGTGTTGAATAGCAAGTAGAAAAATCTAGTAAACACTGAGAAAAAGTGAGTTAGCAAAGTAAAGCAAAAGATGCAGAAGAACAAACTTTACTTTCCCTACCTTTTTTGAGAAGAAAACCTGAAAAACCTTCGTATTTCTGGCAAACACTTTGAAACCATGTAAAAAGGAAGAAGCCACCATATTTCTATATATTACCACCCGGCAAGAAAACGTTTATTGAAAGAATTCTTTAATTCCTACAATAGTGTCTGGCACTGGCTCCTTTTAGAGAAAGCTTTTTCCACCGAGCAACTACGCGTTTCACATTTTTGGATCTCTTTCATTCCAAACAAGTCAGTATTCCCAGCAGGAAAAACAACATGGTTTTGAAGGAATAGAAACTAGACAGGAAGAAATGTTTCAGAGTACACTTTCCCAAATCTGTATAAAAACATACATAGTATATACAAAACCTTCCCCTTTCAAGATTTACATTTCACCTCACTACTTACATGCTTACTTTAGCTAATGTGGGATGAACTCGTGTGTGAATTTAGGTTGCTTAAAAAAAGAGCAAAAGTGCAAATTTAATTCAAGTCTAGGTTCTCAGTTTCTCTAACTCTGTTTTTCTATCATCATTTTTACTAGCTTTATATACCCTCGGTGAAAGTATCGCTTGACTGGAGTGAGTAGCTTCATTCACTTCTCTTTAGTCATTCTCAATAAGTAGGAGTGTGTATGGGTGAAAAAAATGAAGCTTTTATATATACAACTCTCATCCTTTTGTACTCCAATGCACACTTTCCCAAACAAACTTGTTCGACGCTTCCTGCTCCTCTTTCCTGTCAATGCGTTCTCTTTTTTGGATAAAGGGATCGGAAAATGAGGGAATGAATATATTATAGTTTAAAGCTTTAATAAAACCATGAGGACTTTGTTGCTGTTTTCTTGGAAAGACGCAGCGTACACACACACACACTAAAAGAGTAGTTTCCTGTCTTACGTTTTTTGTTTGTCTTTCTAAATCCTTTTTTTCTAGCCTTGTTTTTGGCTGTCTTGTTCCCCTGTCGTATTTCCCCGTTTAGATTTTTCGTAGGAAATTCATCTGCAGTAAATTCATCCTCGCTTTCCATTTCCCAACATATTTTACGCTCTGTTAGCTCACTTCACATAATTTTTTCCTTTCTCTTGACGGATAATAAGGAGGGAGAGAGTGTTCGACATGAACAGGGTTAGAGACGAGTTTCTGCTTGAATGCGCTTTCGATGTATCGTTCTTGAAAGGAAGAGAGTTACAAATTTGCATGAATGGTTCGTTGATTTTCTGATGTTTTCAATCAAATCCATGCTGAAAATTCGGAGCCTAGTTGACGCTTCAAATTTGAATGAACGGTTATTACCTCACGTGTATATAAATCAATCTGAAAGCAAGTGGGGTGTAAATGGATGATGATGATGGTGCGACGTGAATTTCATATATGACTGGCAACGTGAACGTTGCGATTGCAAAGTATCTTGAAAATTGTAAAGTTGTATTTTTCACGAAGGTAAGATGTAAGTTTTTTCATCAAGTAAAATGAAAGCGGCTTTTGTCATATTAGTATAATGGCAAAAACATTTTTTCCAGGTAGTTGCTCTTTCTTGCATCATTTTAATACATTGAGGGAGGGCAATGACATTTGTTGTTTGTTGTTTTATAACATGCTAGAAGGCAAACTGGGAAATGAAAATAAAAAGGAATTCGATGAAGGAACTTGGAGAGTATTTTTATTAGAAAGTTTTCCTTTATTCTGTTTGAGCTTGTTATAGTTTTGAAACTGATTTGTACGATACCAATTACTGCTGTATTCAAGCACTCTTTCTGATTTCCCTTCATTTGTTAGCTTTTACGGCTTCTTGGAGATTTTTTAAAAGAAATACGTTCCAATGATGTTACTTGTTGTTGATTTTCAATGGAATATTTTCTCCTATTATTAATTCAAGTTGGCAATATTTCTAGTTTGTGTAAAATGGTAAATACCACACAAGCTGACCAATACTCAGGCATACCACATCAAGCATCAGTTTAACAAAGTTTCACAAAGCATCCACTTGACCACTCCACTCTGCGGCTACAACTACTCAACTATTGGCGGTAAATTATGCTTTTCAGTTCAACTGATAAATCTGGAATGGGAGGTTTTCCCATGAGTATAGTACCACTTTCCATTCACTTTATTCTTCTATTTCAGTTTGTATGTATAATAGAATCAGCAGCCGGAGTTCTTCTATTATGGCTTCCTAGGATCATTGGAAAAGGGGAATCTCATGAGATGAGAGTGTATTAAAATGCGCACATTTTCTCCAAATAGCTCTCTACAGAATATTTTACTCCTGCTCATCAGATGATTTTCAAGTACTTTCTTCCTTACTGCTCTGTACTTCAATTCCCACAAGAAATATTTGCAGTTTTGTATTGTAATTGGATGATATCTTTCATGCTTTCGCATTTCTGCTTTCTCCTCGAAGTATGTTTCTCTTTTCATTTATCGCATTGCCCCTGAAGTACTCACACGATGCATATCATACGAGCACATGAATGGTTAGTGATTCTCGTATAACCAGCAGCAGTATATTGTGTAAAATTCTATTATTAACTGTGAACAGTAATATACATTCATAGGCACACTTAGATCATAACAGTTTTAGTAAACAGAGGGTAAAATTGGGAATATTCTCATCCCTTTTTGATTCTTAATAGCTATGGGGAAAAATACGAGATGGATTCAGATTGCCTGATTATTCATGGCAATGCCATTCATAAAACATGATAATAGCACTCCATACTCAACCATTTTCCTCGCAGCTTTCTGCTCCCTATATAGAGACGATATTTAACCAAACCACTTATGTGTACAATATAAGACAATTCAAACACTAGACGAAACTCTGCCTACATGGTTATTATGACTATTTAGAATTTTTAAAATGTGCTATCTGTCCTCCCTTTTTTTGACTGGGAAGTATTTCACTAAAATTGCTGAGCGACTACATCATACTTGAAAAGTTGTATTTTATAACCACCACGGCAGTACATTTCACTGCTACTTTTGTATAATATAGCACTTCAACTTCTTAAGTGAAAATGTACCACTTCAATAAATATTACACGCATTCATTTATCCATTACTAGCATGTGCTGTGCAAAGAGAATAAAGTAAATATCAAGGCATTACGTTTTGGAAAGGGAACAAGTGAAAGCATAATCCATCGACTTGCATAATACTTTGTGAAAGTGAGGAGGCAGAGAGAAATATATATATTCTGAATCTGAATATTTTCGGGAATCGTAGCAGGGGAAGAAAATAAATGGGAAGTGTTGCTGGGAACGAAATAGCTTCTGTCAAATCCCAGATCAACATGATCCTCAATTTAATGAGTGAAATGGGATGAAGTAGTCGAAACTCACTTAAGAACCCCTACTCTTGGGGATAAGGAGGGATACATTTATGAAGCAAAATGTCTACACACACAAACCTACTGTATAAAACAGACTGTAAAGAAGTTTAGGAAAAAGTGTGATGTTTTAAATGATTAGGAGAGTATAGTTGGATATATTTTTTAAAGAGAAATCCTACTCAGATTTTTAAATATAAAGCACGCGCTCGTTTCACTACATTAACGGAATATTAAGTGCAGAGATTACTCATTCTTAAAAACGAGGAGAATGTGCAGATTTCTTAGATTTCCTTAGGAAAAATACTGATGCCATTCTTTTACTCAACATACAAAGAATATAAGGTTTCCGGTTTGAAACTGATGTATATCTTTCTTGCCCACTTGCTTTCAAGATTAATATGCACGAGTGCAAGTGTACTGTAAGTAAAAGCACGTTTTAGCTCGTGAAGACTAGTTGGATGAAAATCTTATGTTTGATTCAATGATGGCATTTCTCTTTCTTGACTTTGTGATAATTAACTCAAAACTTCTGTTCAAGAATACTATACGACTCTGCGTAGAAAAGAAGCACATTTCCTTTAGAATGGTAGCAGCACAATTCAGAAATTGTTTCGAACGATGTGATTAAATCTGGTTAACGACTGAAATTTGATACTTCACTAACTTCAACCAACTTATCACTAATTCAATTAGCATATGAAAGGATTTGAAAAAGAAACTCAAGTAAATAGAGAGAAATATTCCTTTGGGAAAAATTTTCACGCAAGCACTTGAAACTTATGTATTTTTCTGGGCCAACTATGGTGTATGGTGAATTGGCTAACTTTATTTAGAAGGCTGTAACTATGTATTGTTATATTTTGCAAATGCAGAGTTCTCTTTGGGGAACAGTTGAGTTCTTGAATATGTATGCTTGATTAAGTATCTACTTCTGCTCTGGTAGTATTATTGAAAAGGCTATTCAGTCGAGTTTATTTATAAAATGGTGAATAACTTTTCCCGATAAGTTTTTCGGCTCAATGAGCCAACAAGTGCTCATCTCGTGAAAGTTTTTTGCTCTTGTTTGTAAACATCTCTTGAATATTTCCAAACGTCAGGAGAGGAGCATTCTTCCTCTCATCTTTTGTTTCTCTTATAGAATCTTATAGAATGTTTAGTTAGCGAAAGAATTCTAGAGGGAAATAAAAAATGAAACTGGGACAGCGAAGAACAACTTTTTTTCTTTGTTAGTTGGTTGAACGTAGGCAAACAACAGGAAAGCGTAGTCGGAGAAGGAAATGAAAATCAAGAAGGCGTGCAAGAGAATTTTGAAGAATTATGGTTTTCCTAAAGATAAGTCTGTGAATGGATCTGCGTGAGATGAACTGTTTTCCGCTTTCCATGCGTTTTGTGGGTAAATACGCAGCGTGTAATGCAATCCAAATCCAAAGTATTGTGGGGGTTTAAGTTTATTAAAATCAAAAAGAAAACTTTTTTCATGTAAGCCATTTAGCCATGATAGAAAATGGAAAAGCTGACATAGACTATATCACGTGTGCTGGTTCTTACTTTATACTCATTTTAAGTAGAATACTAAAAAAAAGGAGGTTGGTCAAAGAAAGTCTGCCAAGAAAATAAATGAACTTAAATTAAAATCGTACTATTTAAACATGTAAATGCAAACAAAGTGCAAACCGTGGTACTAATACAACATCAAATGTGGTTTCTAAAAATTATAATAAAAAATATACATGCTACTGTGTTATGAATATTTACAGGGCAACTTTCATGCGGTTTTCAATGGATCATTTTTCTACGTAACAGAATCCAAGGAAGGCACCGCGAAAATTGTACGGTTGGATTTATTTACTGGGAAAGTTTTGGGAGGTGAGCTTATATAAATATTTATATTTTGACAGTTGGTTCATGGGATCGTTTCGTTTATTTTCAAGTGTGTTTGTTTTCACATTTCAGATCTGGAATTGCCATATGCATCGTTTCAAGCGGAGAAACTGTATTCTTCCGAATTTTCCTGGGTAGATTTAAATGTAGATGAAAATGGTTTGTGGGCAGTGCATAGTTTGGTGGGATCAAACAACACAGCAATTGTCAAGGTTAGGACGTCACTGATCTACACTAATTTTGATATCTGTCCGATGAGTAAATAAATGACGTGTTGTTATTGCAGATCTACGCTGATCTTGACGGAATGGAAATTTTGTACGGTTGGAATGTGACAATCAGTCATGTCTATGCTGGAGACATGTTTGTAATTTGTGGAGTGTTGTACGCTGTGGATAGTACTACAGAACGTGACACTAAAATCAGGTTCGCTCGCTTGCATTTAGTTTTCTTATAACTATTCACACTCATATTCATGGTTGTAGTAAATGTAATTCAAGGTCTAACACATTATGGTGTTGTTTGCTATTTCCAGACTGGCTTTGGATCTTTATCGTCGTACACTTCTTAAGGTTGATTTAAGCTTTAGTAATCCATTCCGTCACACATCCATGGTGTCATATAATCCCAGGACTCGAGAATTGTTTACTTGGGATAAAGGGAATCAGTTGATTTATCCGATAAAATATACTGATATTGGTTACGAAATTAAAGAAGATAAGGAGAAACCAAATAATGATAATTATGGCTATCCCGCCGCTAGCCATCCGGTGTCAGCGTAATTCCTTAGAAGAAAGGAAATTAGCCTGCTAAAAGCTTTAGCGATAAGAAACTACTTAAATATTATTATACAAATATTCATATTCTTATAATAGCATTAAGCAATTGTAAATAAACATTGATAGAAATACTGCAAAATCGTAAATCAAACACTGCAAATTTTATTTCCCACACACAAGCGATTAGTTTCTGTCTTTCGGTGTAATGTGTTAAATTAGTGCTGACGTCATAGTGTATTCTTTATATCATAAAATCACGAATACAAAATCAGTACAATAATACATGCTGTCTCACATTTTCAGTCAAAATGACAAGACTTTTAAATTAATGATAATACATCATTGCTTCATCACTCTGATAATATTTTCAGATATGATTGAGTCTGGGCAAAAACACTAGAGCATTATGTAACTGTCATTATGTAAAACTTGCTTAAAAAATTGTTCCAGAATGTGAGCTGCCTAGGGGCTTACTAAAATCCAAATGCATAACTACAATACAACAGTACTAGTTCGAGAAGCATTAAATTTCATGGCCATTTTTTACATTCACCTAACTCTTTCAACTCTTCTCCTTTCAAGGACTTCGTCGGAGTTTGAGGGAACAAGTATCTTTGTATACACTCGTAGTCATAAACATGAATAAGGTTTTGTCATGCTTGTCTATGTTCAATTCAATCAAAATTCACGGACTTAAAGCTTTACACTGTGATAAACGATATAACAGCGATGCAACTCAAAATTTCCGTATCATACAAATGCATAGGTATGTGACATAAACATGCATATGAACATAATTTTTGCATAATATGACATCTCTTCAATTCGAGATTAAAAATGAATGTCATGCTGCATACTTCACCTAATTACCAACCTATCTAATATTCATTGCCCTTGACAGATACCTGCAATTGCAATATCCACTGCAGTTTCTCCACGTGCTTCTAAGAATGAGCACGTCAATCCGAAATTGACTTTCAGCTCAATTTATAACTTTTACTCTTCAAGATTATTGAGGTTTCGGTAAGCTTTCATACAACTAAAGTTGCAAACACAGAGTTGCCCAAGCTGAGCCGCGAACGACTGAGGGACTGCTATTTGGCTGAAAATTTGCACTCAGGTGCACTTTAGTGTGAGGAAAACGAATCCGATGAAAAACGGCCCACTTTCCACCCCCAATTGCCCGAAAA
>JAHZNA010000840.1:0-65170 GCA_027743935.1 Sinodicranocentrus sp. ZH6 | reverse complement strand
TGTATGAAATGAAATACAGTTGGAATTCAGATGATGAGAGGAAATGGAAGTGTAGAGCTTTGGCTATTCAACCAGATTTTTTGTTCTCCTTTTCAAGAAATTTATTGCTGGGAATATTGCGTCGTTTTCATGTACACAAGGAGAGTAGCCAAAGTGCAAATGGGGAAAGGTTTTCAAAGCCTTATTAAATGATTTTTTGTCCTACTTGAAGAAACCCTGTTAAGGTTGCTTTCAACAAATTGAAGTTTTTAAGCAGGAAAGGAAATGAATGTGAAAAGGTCCATTCATTAATTGCATGATGTACATATTACTCTCTAAGGTACGTTTTTTGTAGAGAAATTCCATCTCCCAGTTTTGAAGTTGCTTTCCTCTTGAATTGTTTGCAGAGGTGGAAACTTCGCAGTTGCATTTGTACAGCTGCACTTGAAAATTAATTATGATGATAATTAATGCTGAAGGAGAAGTAAATTATTGCTCTGGTTTTCCTCCGTTTAGCCGTTTTTTATGATGAAAATATTTAGTTATTTCATGCACCCACCTCATATAGGTATATATATATATATGTATATAAATTCAAGTGAAAGTTTTCTCCCACTCTTGGACCCTCCTTGCGCACATAATAATACACAGCTCGTTTGCATATTATCCTCTTGAGATCTCTCCATCTTTTCTAGTCATGAAACCCTGGATCCATTGAATGCGCAAGGTTTGCATTTTCCTTGAATATTTTATGCTTGCTGACAAAGACAAAAGTCATTGCCTCAAGTCATCTCATATTCCACTCGATCTAGCTTGCATTTCAAGAATACAAAAGGGGCATCCCTTTCCCTGCTCAACTTGTTAGGAAGTAATTCCTCTATTGTATATAGAAGAAGGAAAAAATTCAAGTTTTGTGCAGTGCATCTGTATTAAGTAGTATTCCCAGCAATCTAATATTTCAATTTATTCTCCAACTTCTCCAAAACATATTCAATGTGACATGGCAGAGGAGAAGACGGAGGGCAGGGGCGCCAGCTAACTGAATTATGTCATGACTGCTACAAGTCTTTATGCGGATGATGATGAGTGGAGCGTACGAAGCGCGTCGACTTTCTTCTCCTTTTTTTATTAAGATGAATACAATATTGGACTAGGCTACATTATGCCCAACCGGGAAAGAAACGGGGAAGAATGGCAGACCGCAGGAGCTAGCTTTCCTCATCTTTTTCTCTACCGAAAAAAATCCCTCCAAGGAATGCTTCATTGAGGGTACGATGAAATGTAGAAGGGAAAGTGGGAAAAGCACGTGGGAAGCAAGAAGCAAGGGGAAATTGACGGAGAACAAATGTTCTTTTAGAAAACTCTAGGACTTGAGTAGAATCAGCGATTTCACTTCCATGATATATACACCAGGAAGGAGAAAATGCACCAGGTTCAAAAAAAATATTCCATGCTATATATAGCTCTCGCCATATATCATAAATGTCTTTTACCACAACTACAAAGCAATCCCTGATTCAACAACACAATTGCAGTGGATTACACATTTGATGAGAGGGACACAGCAGCGGTGAAAGTGAAAGGGGTAGCGAGACCAACGTCATACATACGAATTGTCGTATATATTTTTTTCCAGTGGACAGGGTATAAAATGAAACCTTTTTTTCTTCTCTTTAATACGAAAAACGTCCACTTTACTTTCCTTTCTTTTTCCAAGAACAATTTATAGACGTGTGGAGTTTATACTAGCCAGTGTGTAATTCAATCCTGAGCTAGAATACTCTCAACTTGCTCCACCACAACTCATACATTCTTCATTGCACGCGTGCACAAAATTGTAACCATATTTCTCCCCTTGAAAATTTCCATTCAGAGAATATTGAAAAGCAAGTGGTTTTCCTAGTCTCATATTGGACAGATCAAGGATATTGCATTCTTTCCAAGAACTGGACACTAGACTAGACTTTGAAAGTGAGTGTGAGTGGGTGAGTTGACGGAAGAAATAAAGGCTGCATTTCATGCACTGCATGCATTTAATATTTCTTTTCCTTTCAGTTGAGTGGATGTAAGCACCAGGAACGGGAACAAGTCAGCTGTGTATGTCCCTCTTTGCCTCTTGATCATTTACGCATTTGCTGTAAGGATTACTCAATTTCTGGACTCGTGAGGTCAGTGCACTGTTACAAAAATCCAAGTCACATAAAGCGAAACCGATATTTTGGATGGTTACACGAACAAATGGCTATATTTTCAATTTTCTGCCCTCAAATAAAACGCATCTTCCTCAAATGACGGCTTTCTCTTGAAAAGGAAACCCTTCCAGCGAAAGAGTTGAGTAACCCATGTTACACGACGTGGCTTGGAGAGATGATGAATATGAAGAAAAGAACTTTCAGTAGTTTACCAAAGTAATGCATGTGTAGTACAGGTATTTGCCCTTGTGTTTTCCACCCATTGAAAAGAATATGGAGTGGAAGTGTGTATAGGCAGTTGCTACATGAAATTTGTAAAAGTCCATCTATACATGACCACAGGGGATTGAGAAAAAGCATTTTTTCTCCTTTCCTCCATCCTCCTCATGTACACAACTCCCTCCATTTACAGTAATGCACACAAACATATTGCTTTCTCTGTACTTGCTCTTGGAGTGAAAGTTGCACTTTGGTGAGAATAAATCGAGCTTGGATGATCTGAATTTAGTAGATATTCCGACAGCCGTCAGAGAAGTTCATTCGTATGATCATGATGATGAGCTCTGGGCCTGGCTGGGTATTTCTCTGACAAAGAAAAAATGAACAAGGCAGACATTCCACCACTGCGTGTGTGCATGTAAAACTGTCTACATTTTTCCCAACTAGTCGGTAAAAGATAGAAACTTTCTTCCGAGAAGAACTTTTTTTTCTCATCGAAAAAAATATGTGTCTATCGACTCCCATACTTTTTCTAAGTGTATGAGCAAACATTTGTCACATCATCCTAAAGTAATATTATGTGTGCGAGATAGAGAAAGAGTAGCAAAGTCTGTGTACGAGCAGTGGAGCGCATAACGGGGAAGATTTTCAAAGGGAAATCTATGTAAATGCGATGCCGACTTTTACAAATCACTGTGATGGCTCAACCACCATTTTTCTATTTTTCCCTCTATTCGAAATTTATACACTTTTCACTACTGGATACAGAATGAAGAGGCTTGTTTGCAAGTTGGTTTTTATCCACAAATACATACAATATGAATGTACTTCTGATGAAGATAATGCGCTTACGTCATGCCGTGAGGAAGAAGCACATTTGTATAAGTTGAGCATGGATACAACTGTGAACGAAAAATAGGATTCTTACCACCCATATTATATTCCGCCCAAAACATTGAGACAGAAGGATAAAGACTAAAATAGCATGTGATGTTCAGGATACATAGCTAACAACCATAGAATAAAAAAATATGTATCAATCGTTTTCATCTTCCTTGAGGGGATTTGTTCATCTCTGAAAATTATTCCTTTTTCACGAAATGTTTTTCTCTCTCTTAAAGTGGGAATCGTCATCGAGCTTTTCTTTGAAGCTTCAATTTGTTTCTGGGAAAAGACTGATAACGACTCCTTTTTACAGAGACGTCATCCCCTTCAATTAAGAATATTGTAACACCTTTTGTAAAAAGAATATATAAACCGGATATGTGCATGCTCTCTGAATGCATAAAATATTGGATGGATTTCTAATTTATCTAAGTGATTGCGAAAAAAATATGGCAAGATAACAAAAACGCAAAAAGAAATAACCAGCTGGAGCAAGAAAGAAATCCATTCTCTTCATTTCACATGAGATATTTATGCGTGCATTCATGTTTTTTCTTCTACCAATCCTTTCACCATTTTTGCAAAGAACGACAAGGAGATTGAGTTTTGCAATAGTGTATCACTTTTTTCTTCTGTTTGCTCTGTTGCTGGCTGAAGCATGGAGTAAACCATTCAAGGGAATATTTAAACAACATCCTCTTTGATTTTTTGGGGAAAACATTCCTTATCCGGAAAATAATGTAAAGCTCTAGCAATACATCTCTTTTTTCTATGATGAGTTGTCGTAAATCAGGTTGAAGGATGAAAAAGAGAGAATCCGCTTACCTGCTATAAGTACTTTGACACTATGATGGGAAAGGGAGGTTCATTTACGAGATTGAGATTTACTTGGAATTTTTTTCCACATAAAAGTTTTTCCATTTATTATTTGAAAATCTGCATGACAAATGCTGTCGTAGCGTCATACGTCGGCTCATTTCTTGTGAAAAAGATTATGACGTCAGGGCGAAAGATTTGAAGGAAATATTCGACATTGCCTTCATTTCCGTATTATTCACGTAATATCACCCTCTCTCTCTCTTTCTGTCGCCCAGTATGTCATTATCGTATAAGTAGTCATCCCGTCATTGTAGAACTTTTGGTTTTTTGTGGTTTTATAATGGTAATAGTAATCATCATCTTCATTTCGTAATCATCAACGTCAACAAGGGAAACTTTCCCCATTTCATTCAAATTCATATTATTTGCGTCTTGAATCTTTTCACAGCTACCACCCACCAAGTCTTTGGCGTTAGTTTCCTGTTTCCTGGATTTTACCCGGAGCAAACGTTAATGGTTATCTAACGATAAATGCGTAGAGGGGGAAGAAAATATTATTATTACTGGGTTCACAACAGATGTAGGTACTTTTACAACAGAAAGGGAGAGAAAGAGTTATAATCATTTCGTTTATGACCTTTTCTTCTCTGTTTGGAAATTGGCTAACTTGAAACTACTCTTCTTTAAATCAGTATTCATTCAAAAAAAAGTTCAAAACGCACAAACAAAAGTAGGCACAAAAATCATTTTATAAACGACTAGAAACACTAGATTTAAAATAAAACCGCTTTGAGGAGTTTTGACTTACCAGACTATCTCTGGAGTGGGAGTTCCTTCTGCGCGACAGTGGAGAATGATATTTTTGCCGATTTTTGTGTACACGACATCGTCAGAGGTGTGGACGAAGCGAGGTGGGGCATGAACATCCAGGTGGTACCAGCTCCCCGAGACGTTCCTATTGTTTTGCGGAGGGGGGCTGCGATTGAGGAAGTAGACACGACAGTTATACCAACCCCGGTCTGACTCCCGTATCGATGTCAAATTGAGCGATGCGAGGCCGAATGAGCTATTCGGATTGACCCGAGCCACACGCCCTTCGTAACCTTCCCCACTGTGGGTGGGGTACCCGTCGTACCATATGTGGATCGGGATTTCCACTCCCTACAACCAAATACAAATGACTCACTTATTGATATTATTCAACTCCAAACTCGATTTCACTTATTGATCTATATAATTTGATACCGCACACTCCCACCAAAAATAATTTATAATGCCGTATTAATCCATCATATTTGTTATCATAAAATCATATAATTATTAAAAATTCTGCCTTAACCATAATGTTCATGCAAGGAGTAAAACAGCCGTATTAAATTAACAAGCACATAATACTCTTATCTCTGTCTCTTATCTGATATGGCAATACTCACGATCATGTTACCATTCTCATTTCCATAAACAGATATAAATACCAATGGGATATGTCACCTGCACATGTAGATATTCAAAAAAAAGTTAATATACGATTACATTTTATCCTCCCTACCGTCGACACGAGTCACTCATTCTAGTTATCAAAAGATGTAGGAGAAAAGGAAAAAGTCTTCGCTCAGGGAACCATTCACATTCACATCACATACACACGGCATTTTTATCTCATTCCGGTATCCTAAACATGATTACATTTCCATATGCAAAGAAGAAAAGAAGTGCGGGAGGGTGAATAGACAGGAGTCTTATGGCTCCGTTTTATGCTCCTATGCATGGAACAACATTGCTTGTAAATGACTGTCTGCTGCGATGCCATACATCATGCGTTTACGATTATGGCTATGACTACTTCTCTTCCAAGAAAAATAGGTAATTCTTCCCAAAGGAAAGATGACAGAGCCCGGAAGTGCCGGTTTTTTCTTCAAGCCTCATACACATTTCTCCACCTTCCACTCTCTATCAGACTCAATCCTTTTTTCTCTCTTTTTCCTCCTCTTTCAGCAATAGATTGCATTTTTGTCGTTTCATATGCAAGGAGCGTATTACAACAATACAAAAGTATATGGCTATAGATGGGTAATAATGCACAGATTTTTATTGCCATAATGTATGTTACGTTTGGCAGTATGGATATGCGTGAGCATCAGCAAATGCGACCCAGGAGAGATGTTTAGCTTGCTTTGCGAAAAAAAAAACCCACATCGACATGATTTTTTTGCTTGGAATCTAGTTCCTGGGCAAACAAAACAAACCCTGTATTCCTTCTAAATTGCAAAAAATGCCATAAATAGGCACCTCATTTAGTCAAACGCTCCCTGGTGGCTTTCTTTGAAAACATGGTTTGTTCATTATACCTTGACTCTATATATTGCTTGAGATGTTTCTAATGATTGCTCACAAATTTAGCCAACCTTTTACTTTCCGCAACCCTTCATATTATTCCGCTTTATTAATAAACGATCAAATAAGTTTCACAGTCAACTGCAGCTGTCACAACGATATCAAAGTAGCCAATCAACTGCCCACCACTTTCACCCTATTTGCTTGAGAGGGAAGCCAACCATGAAATTCCTGGCTCCGGGATGAAGAGCTTTCTAATCACTAAAGTATTTCATATTGCACTCCACCACTTCCATTCAACTCTATTCTCTGTACTTTCACAAATACACAGTGTATCATATGAAGCCGTATGACGTATGAAATTGAAATCCGCATGGATGTGGTTACAAAACCGTGAAACCCGAGAAATCCAACAGAGAATATACATATATATGTATTCTACATAACAAAATGTTGCCTTGTCTAGTTTTGATCTTGAAAAAGATCGAGCAAAAAAACAAGTATAAAAGTTAATGTTATAATGGGATATATGATATGCCATCCTGCATGATTATTATTATGTGCTAGACTCTGATCCTTTAGACATCATTCAATGTATAGACCATAGGAGGTAGAAAGACAGATGATATGATGACAATCACAATAACAACAGTTCACTAGAACCGTATATACATATTCGTTATTTTATATACATAGTTATTTATTATTGTCACTCCTTTTATCGTGTAACGGAGCATAATACATTCAGCCTTTGGTAGAAGAGTAGAAAGGGAAACGGAAAATCAGAGGAATTTTCCTTATATTACAAAAAACATACATTTTCAGTGGAAAAAGAAACTGTCTTAAACAGCAAAGGCCTACTATATGTGACGATTCTTCTGTCATGTGATGCGTAACATAACCTTCCAGGGAAGAAAGATGAGATGCCTTACTCTCTGAAAAGGATGTTATTACTACAGAAGGTGGTTTGGTTCATGTGTGATTTTTGAGGTGGATGATGTGATGATGGAATTCGTCTGGGATTTTCTCCTTAACACCACCACCAAGGGAAATCCACTGAGACGAAAAGAAACTCGGGAAAGAATATCGACAAAAAATCTATGTATAGGATCTATACACAAGTAAAAGTCAGCGATAAAATATATACTAAAGTCTACTTTTCCCGTTCCCCATCATTCTATATTATTTCCATTGCATGTATCTCACTTCACTCCTGTCTCAAATGTTTCAGTTTCTCTGGGAAATAAAAAAACTGGCAAGATAGGTGTGTAAAGAAAAGGAAAAGAGAACACGAGATATGAGAACTGATTGAAGGTGACATCATGTCTTCCTGTTCATCCCGCTTTTCTCTTCTCACAATTTAAGTCAACGACAAAAAATGTGTAGATGAATAGAAAGAGTTGACGTATAAGCGCGCCAAACTATATAATGCGTCCAGGCTAAAATGGTGGAGGTGGTATCACCATGTACATGACAGCTAAATCGGCTACAGGAAAAAAACCAAGTTGAGATGAAAACCATACTTTCTAGAGGTTTATGATGATGACGATTTTGTTGTGGTGCCTTGTGTAACATAATTGGATGTGAGGGAGAGAAAGCTATCCAGGGTTTGGAAACCGAGTCGAGTCCCATGGTTTCCGTACATGATAACGGACAACGACATAAGTGACGATTCGCAGAGAAAGTTAAACATCAAAAGAATATCATTCTAGTTGTTGGAATCATACAATCATCTGATGGTGAAAGTCAGCCAAGGGAAAACAGAAGATCTTTCAGTGGGAGACTAGATACATAAAAAACGCACATGCTTTCAGGGTATAAATGTGAGCTACGCGGTTTCCCAGAAAAATGAGTGGATTCTCTTTCCTTTTTATCTTTTTTTTCTCTCCTTTTTTTCTACATTTCTTGCAAACATCGGATGTTTCCTAAAGATATAAACTTATTTGGATTCTATCATCATATTATATACGCCCCACTTATCACACATTCATAGTGTGTTAACTCGCAAGAATAAACACTGCATTGGTGTGCCAGAGTCTAAAAATGGGAGGGTGGAGAGGAGGTAAAAAATCCAAATTTTTTCTCTTGATTTGCTATTATTGCCATTTTCTTCGTTGAACGGAGGAAAATTGTATAAGTCGTGAAAAGGACTTGTATGAAATTGCTAAAATATGTAGGCCTTTGTTGGGAGATTGTGAAATTGAAACTAGTCTAGGGACAGGATGCTGGATACAATTGTAGTACAATATGATAAGGTGCAGAGTTCTGTTTATTTTTTCTCTTATTTACTCAGCTTTATTTCATGGAAGAAACTCCAATTACGCAAACAACAATGAGGACAAAAGAACGACAAAAAAGGTTCCTCTAGGAGAAAACGATTTGATATGAAAGTCTTCTTTAAAAAATATGAAACCATTTTTAACACGTCAAACCACAGAGAGAAAATTGCTTAGCGAGAAAGGTCTACTAGTACTAGCGATAACTTTATAGGAGGATAAAAAATTCCAAGGGGCGTCTATAATGTAAAGAAAACATTTAAAATTATAATTCCACTGATCGCCCAACCTACACAACCACACATTTTCTTTTCATAGATAAACCATAATATGCGAAGAATCTTCTCCGAGAAAAATTGCAACCTGGCCCACCTTGGAAATCTTTTCGAGGGAGTGAGAAAGTTAATAAATATTCGACAAGTGTCACTTTATAGTGTTTGGAAATACGAGGAAATGCACACCTTGCTGGAATTAAGGGAGCAGAAAAATGGAAGGGATCTCCAAGGAGAAAACTCTGCTGAATTCTCATTTCTCGGCGGGTGTGTGCACTCGTGAATGTTGGGCGGATCGAGAGAACATTGAATAAGTAGTAAGTCCTCCTTTCACCTTATAACTTCTTTTATATACATTCTCTAAGATACGATAACACATTTCCCGAAGGAAAATGGGAGGAGAAAAATCCTGTCAGAATACCAAGAAAAAAATATCAGCGAGCATTTTTTTCTTTGACGAGAAAGCATGCATGTAAAAGAATATTTCACGGTCTATTTCTGTACGCTTGGAGAAGATTCTTCATAACAGGGATTCTTTCTCCATTTTTTTGCGTGCATCCCTTTCCATAGGCTGAATATAATTCACAAATATGATATTTCTGCAAGGCTAAATCCTGTCCAAATAAGGTTCAGGTGTCCTTCTCCAATTTCCATTCTCACCATAAAAGGGCATTATCACATTTTCTAAAAATAGACCATTGGGTAGATTTTTATTCTTACCTTTTTGTCCCATTGGACAATATAAGGGACTGGATAGTTGTCCGGGAACTCGACATGACAGTTGAACACAACAGACTCTCCAATAATGGCGGTGATATACTCGGCGTCAGGTGGAACACCTAGTGGACCCCAATCATCCCCGTTGCCACCTCCTCCATTTCCAGCCACCAAGCTTCCGTATACTGAGCCAAGCGTGTCATCGTCACTGGTTTCACAACATCCTAGAGTAAACAACACGAGAAAAAAAAGTTTGTCTTTAATAACTCTCCTGCCTATACACGTACACCATATGTTTTGTCAATTACTCGTTTTATAATAGAAATACACAAGGATTTTCCTGCTGGTTAACTACAAGCTATTTCAATGTACAAGTCTTCCCCCATCAGCTTTTTCTACTTAGGTATAGAGAGAAGCGGCTTTTGTGTACAGAGTAAACAACAAGCTAATACCATTTTTGTACAATGGCGCTTTACTACAATCGCTTTGTTGAAACTGGCACAGGAGCATAGAAAGCTGGTGAAAGCACGTAGGCTCTACCCATCATGTGTATATTTGGGAGAGTAGGCCGTGGAGACTTTGATGTGTTTTTTGAGCTGAAATGGGATTTCATTGTTAGAACACCGGATGCGGATACGGAAGAAGACCTATTTACATCACTCATCGCTCACTCCATCCCTCCCTCTCACTGCTTTCTAATGATCAAACGAAAGCTGGAGGAAATGAGAGGGAATCTATATGAAAAGAGAATACTATGCTTTTATCCTGCTCCTTCTGTGTGTACACAACAAGCTATTTTGTGTATTAATATTTGATATCAATATGCATGAAAAAAATCTGGATATTTCGAACTATTGAAGAGGATAGTGGAAAGAAAAGGCTTCTCTTTTTTTATCCAGTCAACCCACCAGTCCTTTTGAAGTTGAAGGAAGGGAAAGAAATCAAGCTCAATCTGCTGATGCGAATGATGCCTTCAAGCCTCCTATTTTTTTCTCTTTTAAGATCATTGTCGGCCTAATTTCCTTTCAGAAAAAAGGCATGAGAGAAGATATCAGTGAAGTGAGTGGTGGAAGAAGGAATCATGTCTTTTTTCTCGTCTAGCCAACCATTCACATCAGATGAGAATCAAAAGGGGAAAAAAGACACAAGAGTGGAGTCTGGCAAGGCAAGCCATCAAAGCCACATTATCATCATCATCCAACAAACCACGTAAATAGCGCAAGGAGCAAACAAAGTCTACTCAAAGTGGAAAGGCATAGCGAACCGTAACGCGGATCTAGAAAGAAAGATACACACAGGAGGAGATGCATCAGGGAAAAATAGATCCAGGTCGGTTATATTCCCTAAAGAGGCAATTTTTTGCGAGAAAAGTCTCCCCATGAGAAGTGATATAGGTAATGAATATTGTGTATCTCCGATAGCTTGGACAATTTTGTCGGATGCAAGGCTCCGAATGAAGAAAGACATTTTTTGTAGAAGAAGCCAGCATGAAATGTGAGCTTAAATAGGAAAGTCATCAGTATTGATCCCAATTTCCTCTTTGGTTGTGCAATCCTTCTTTTTTGGCAGATTTTCTATACCCAGCTCCTGAATCAAAACTGATGTTTGCGACTTTCCCTTTGAATCTTACAATAAGGGTAGGATTTTTTCTTCTTGAGCATCTGCTACACGGGGAAAAAGTTCGGCTGTGAGGGAACGCTCAAATGAGACAAGCACAAGGCGACTTTATTGATTCTGGATGAGTTAGCCAAATAAATTTTCTCCAGCTTTCTGCACTTTATTTAGAATCGTTTAAGCTAAATTGTTTCTAAAGCTGGGATAAAATATACTCGGATAAGAATAGGAAAATGGATTGTAGGCATTAATGAGTAAATGTTTTACAATTTTTCTCAACTAAATTTCAGCCGAGTGATAAATGTGTAAAAATAACCCGTTAAAATATTGAGGATGTGTATGCATTTGGATAGTTGGGAACTGTGAAGACATAGATGTAGCTATGATAAAAAAATCCCCAAAAATAAATACTGAAAACTGTTTCTCCTTTTTTGCATACAAGCGTTGGCAATGTAAAATCCGAATCTGTAATAAGTGAAGGATGATCCTGAATTTGGAAGAAAGAAACTCTCTCCACTTTCTGTTGGCTGTGGTGAGAACAAGTTCCAAGCATAATTCTTGAGCCACAGTAGACGACGACTAAACTACATAAATCTTCCTCAAGCTTTATTACCCAATGAAGGTAGCATGAGGCAGGCTGATTTACTATTTTCCCCGTCTTCCACCACTCCTTTTGGCCTGCTCCCTAATTTTCTTTCTATTCAATTTTCTTTTGTGTTGCACACCATCAACTATAAAAAATGAGAGAATACGCAGAGCCGTTCCTTACTTTTTTCTCCATCTTATGCAATCTCCTAGTTCTCCAACAATTCTTCTTTTCACACTTGCCACTACCCCATTTTTTGTCGTTTTATAGCAAGCCCTTACATTTACCTACTCTTTTAATATTTGATTCTACACAGAAAACGGTGAGGAAATTGACAGATGAGAAAAGTCAAGGGGCATATAAGTACACGGATGAGTGACGGATGAAGTAAAATTAAATTTGGCAATGTCACCCCTCCATCCGGAGAACATCCTCTTTCCCTTTCAATCTGTAATAAAAGTATAGTCAAGTACAAAAAATCCTATTACTACTGCATTCAAGAACGAATAGTATGTAATTTAGGGAGAACTGGACATGGTGTGATATATTGGTGACGTAAGGAATATAAAAAGTATTTATCGCCTCAGCAAAAATACGCAGGAGGAGACTTTTACATCTCTGGAAAGAGGAATGATGGCATTGTGAGCTCTTTTTAAAAAAATTAGCATCGCTCTCACGTAAAATCGACAACTCAGCTGAGCACGCGGTTTGACATCCCTTTCTCAAACATCCCAATATTTTAACCGTTTTCACACTGCTTTCCACTTCCTTTCAAGATTAAATATTAGCACGTCCACTGCCAAATATATAGACCAAGAGTTCTTTTTTCTTCCATTTTTTGTACAAGAGCTCCTCCTCTTCTACTTGGAAAGGAGTTCAGATCTCTTGCTCCAGTTCACATTCACATCATCTTTCAGTCAGCTAGTCACATTTTATGACTTGTGATTTCCATCTAGGCACAGTTGTAATGGTCAAAATGGTGTGGAGTCTGAGACCATATTTAATATATGGATTCTTGGTATTCAACGAGCCGTCATATATATCAATGTTACTAGTAAAAGTTAATGTGGACGAGCGTGTACAGTTCAAGTGTGAAGACGAAAAAAAGTTGGAAAATTGTCATTACAACTTTTCTCCTCCTTTCATCAATACCCTCATACTTACATAGAAGACGAAAGGGGTAGACTATCTTGGAGACAACATGGGACAAAACTTGTACTTGTGGAGAAAAACTCTTTCTACATCTACATTACAGGATAAAAGGAGAAGGAGTAAGAATTGGCAAAAGAGAGACAGCGGCGTAGGGAAAACCTGGTCTGGCATTCTTCCAGAATCAATACACAAGCCTTTACTTTTTTTCTTTCTCCTATTCCTCCATTCCCATGCTGAGTGGTGAAAAGGTTTGTATTATATAGAAAGGGACTTTGTTAGCATGTTGTTTCCACCAAGTTTTTTCTTCCCTTTCAAGTCAACCTTAAGACAAGACAACGACAGAGGGAAAAAATCTCTCGACGGGAGTCAAGAAAGCATTTTTACAACAACTGTGCGAGCAACAACGGGAATGATTACAACATTCAGTTAATACCACTTGAGCAAAGTATACTCACGTCTTATATGTGCACTTTATGAATGAGAGAAAATGGTCTGGTTGGAAAGCAAACATAAGAAATAGAGAGACCACATACGAGCACAATAAAAGAAAGCAAGGGTTGAGCAAGTGCAGCAGCTGGAAGCTTAAGATGAAACGGCAGCAAACAATAATACCACTCCTCAACTTTCCCCATCGTCCGAAGAGAAAGGATTGGGAGAAAAAGGGAAATATTTTTTTAGTGAGAAAAACTCAAATGAAAACAAAAATAAAGGACATAACGGAAATGAAGGCCACAAAAGAAAATAGCCTATGCATGCATACATTTCCAGAGTTGTCGCCATAATGCTCTCTCATCCTCAACATTCATGTGCAGTATCTTCACTAGGGATTTTACAAAATATATCGAGCAAGAAAATGTTTCTTCGTATAAAACGTGAAAGTGAGCCTAGCCAGGGAAAATAGAGAGAGGAAGAATATGTGAAAAAGAAAGATAATATCGCAATATGGGTTTTATGCAAACACAAAACGCATCATTGAGGACGACGTGACATGAGCACCATAAAAACCTAAAGTGGAGACAAAAACCTAGGAATGTGTTGCATTTCCACAATCCCCTTAATAAATGCAAACTGTGCAAGAAGAAGAAAAAAAGATGGGAAAGGGGGGAGAAAAGGATTATTTGTGTCATTTCTGGTTGGCATCTACGAAAGACTCACATTAATTTGCAAAGTTCCTCCATCACAAAGACTGTGGGAAAAAGCCGGGGAAATGGGCAGTGATTAAAGTGGAAGTAGCCATGTTAATCACATGGGTCAAGCTGTATCGTCTGTGTGTGTGTGTGTTTAGGAAAAGTTGGACAATTTCAGACTACAATGAAGCAAGACATTTCAGTCCAAAGGGGATTTTTTTGTTATCTGTACAATTGTAGCATTACACGCGAGACCAACATTCCCCCGTTTTTTATATCAGGGTGATGAAGAAGTAGAAAAAGAAAGTTATTTTTGAGTCTCATGAAAAAGCATCCATTTCATATTCCTCACATCATCCAATTCCCTAGAATAAAATGTTATTATGCAATCCATGTACATTCATAATATCGCATTGTAGCCTGTTCGTAGGATGAATGAGAGAGAAGGAGGAACAGGGGAAAAACTTGAAAGCCGAAGTCAAATCCCATAGATAATGGAGCTTAAACCGAGAAGAAGTAAAAGGGACTTTTTTGGAATTACCCTTTTTCTTCTTTGGAAGAAAGAGAGAAAGAGTGAAGACCACCATCACCACAATTTTACTCGGTGCTCCTTTTTGCTGCCTCCTCGCACGCAAAAGATAATTCCCAAAAGTGGGAAGCGTCAAGCTTTTCTTCTCTTATGATAAGTGTGAATCTAATCCTTTCATAGGCCCTTCTTCACTTGGTTGTGGTGATGCATTCTAGATTTCTCACTAGTATATACACAATCTCTCATGTGATGCAACTTTATATGTAAAGAATAGGGTATACAAGTAAGTGCATGAGGATCGTCTAATAGCATTACGATTCCCATGAATCAAAACACACCAGGGTAAATAAACAAGTGGAAGGAGGCTGGAGAGAGAAAAGAGAAATTCAAATTGTGTTTGAGTCATTTGCATACAGACATATACAATATTTTGCTTGATGCAATATTTCAGAGTATATTTCTTTTTCAAGAGAAGGATACAAAATTTAGAAACTCAGATGAGATTCAAAAGGCTTCACTTATCTCAAACTGTCGATAGCAGAGCTAACTTTCAAATATTCAATTAGTTACCAATGAAGATATAAGAACCTATATATGTGGCATCTGTACAGAGAAAGTTTTCCCCTTGATATGATACCGTCTCGGGGAAATATTTTTCTTGGTATAAGATTTCCAGTTTTCTCCACTTTCCCCCTCCTTGAGAATCATCTTTTACAAGGAGAGGATCTTACGTCAAAAGTCAACTTCCCAACTTCTTTAGTAGTTTTATTTTCTCTTCTCTCCCGTCTGATCGTGAGTTTTTTTTGCTTTGGTGGTGAGAGGAAAATCTCTTTGGATCGTTTGTTATAAGAGTGACAAGAATAAAAAATGTTGTGATTCTTGGGTAGGATCCAGCACAAGTCGATATAAGGGTATTATAGAATGTGTAAAGAGGAAGCTAGTGACTCAGCCATTCACCTCAGGTTATATCACCAAAAATCCTCAGTGTGCAAAAGGGAGTAATAACATTGATTATGATTATGAGAACGCTCCCCGGCTCCTTCCTTCTTTCCCTTAATCTGCCCTTTGAGTCCTTGTCATATGCCAAGAGAAATGGGACCGGTGGAGATGAGTGAGGGTTTGCTCAGATTTTTTCTTCTTCTTTCACTCTTCACCAACTTTCTAAAAGAAGACTGTGATGGGATGAAAAAGTGTGTCGTGTAACATCTCAAATTAAGTAATCTTTGACGTCACTCCATCACCCACTCGCATGTGACTGGAATCAGCTGAAAAGTAATGTTCCCTTTTTACACGATATTTACAACTTTTCTAACTTGGTATTAATACATGTTCAAATAGCTTGTTGAAAAAAGTTTGATCCCACTACACCAATCAGACTTTGCAAAAAAGGCAGTACTTTTGTGAAATTCTGATGTTAAACAAGTTTGCTAAGGAATTTCCTCTGATACTCATCGTTCCACTTTTCCGTAACAAATTTCCCTTTTGTGTGATACCAACTCGGTGCATGTTTTCCTCTGAAAAATAAAAACTTTTTCTAATGATATGCATTTCATTCATCAAACAACTGTCACATCAGACTAACACGTACATTCCTGCCATTGTAAGTCGTGACATGACGTGAGACAAGTTTTTCCTAAGTTTAGACCTCCCTCAGTTGCTGGGTATGATGACTAGTGATGCCGAAATGGGAAACATGCTTTGCATATTCATACGTAGTAAATGTTTCAAGGGAAATGTAACTTTGCTCTTTCTCCATCACTAAACCCTGTTCTCACCCCCTTTCTAAACATCAAAGTTGTTTCGCAAGGGGAAAAAGTTGTAGACAGCGTTTCAAACTGGTAAATAAAGAAACTTGTAGTGAAATTAATAACGACAACGAACTGATATTTAGATTCCAACATACATCGACTACACTGCTGAGTGAGTGAATGAGAGAAAGGGAAAAATTGTAATGGAGAAAGGGGAACGAGTAGAAAGTCATCTTTCGGTATTATGTTTTCCTCTAAAGCGTAATTGCCATATGAATTGAGTACTTTTACAGGTTTACTAGTATAGCATCTTGTTTCCATTCTCGGAGCATGTTAGTGTTCTCGGAATTTTTTTTATTTGAGTCTGTCGTCAGCAAGGAGTCAGTCACGTGTTTACTTATGCCTTTAAAAAGTAAGCCACTCTCAACTCCACACTTAGTATTTATACCCAGAGATTTTTTTATAGAATTTTTTCCAATTCATTTATCAGATTGAGAATGTGGGAAATTCTCTCAATTGTCAAAATGTCTCGGTGAAACATGAGGATACACCTAGGTTCATACATCTAGCCGGCATAAATCTACAGAACAATGATCCCACTGTCATTTTGTAAAAAGCATCTACTCTCCATATCCACAACGGAATGACAGGAGTGAAATGAAGATTCATCTTCTAGACATTTCATTACATTACCTGACTCCCCCTCTCCCTCTCTCCTGATTTCTTACATGTCAGGTGGAAAAAGTGCACAGTTTCCCGTTTTCCACTCTGAGCACGCACGAACATGAGGAAAAGTTGGATGACACGCAGGTAAAAAAAGGCTAAGCCTTTTTGTCGTCTATTCAAACTTAAACATAAAAACTACTTTATCTCTCTCCTTTCCTCTTTCTCCACTTCATGAAAACCTCCCCTTTGCGGGGGAAAATTTATGTTGAAATTGTTAGATTTATGCAAAGAGCATTTGAATGCAACACAGATGGATGAGGGGGTGTGGGAAGTCACCTGGAAAAGTGCATTTTATAAAGTATTATCGTTACTACACTCTCGCCTAATGTATTCAGTTTATCTCTCCCCTAAAAAAAGCGTGTATCAAAGAGGTTAAAACTCTTGTGAGAATTTTCACGTCAAAAAAGAAAAACACATTATACCTGATCACATCCCATTGAAAATTCCAATAAGCACTAAAACCCCACAGATTATTCTCAAATGCTGACATCAACTCGATTAACTATCATTTCCACCATAAAATGCACTGCCGGGGAGTAAAATTTTAGAGGGAATGTGTCATACCATATATTTCTATGAATTTTAGGATATTTCTAGACATACTCCCTCACAAACACACTCACTTTCATACTACATGCGTAACGTCATTTGATCCAAGAAAAAAAAATGCATTCCTTTTCTCCCGTCTTTTTCCTCGATCCGGTTGGACAGTTTTAGATATAAATACATCGGAGATGACGGCCCATAAAAATCCAATCTAATACGTCCACCAGCAGTAAAAAAACTACTATTACATTTCCTCAACGGTAGGGAAGTACTGAAGGAAATAAATTGACAATTATATAGGATCAGTCTTCATATGTATAGCGATGCAGTCACGTCTTCTTCTGACCACAGCCACAACAATACAATCGGCTACTACACACACTAAAAGCTAGCAATATAGAACCGTTACGAAGGGAAAAAGTAGAGGAATGAAGAAAAAAGCTTTTCTCCGACATTCCCAAAGTTTAGAAGAACCATGGAAAGCTCCCACCATAAAGATATATTTCGTAATGAAGGTTTTTTTCTCGTCTCAGTTTCCAAGAAAAGGCTAACCACGTGAAAAAATGTTAGACTTGAGCCCATCCACTGCACAAACTGTTATCATTGCCTAAAAACTCCTTCACGACTACTATTATCAGACAGAGGACTGAATACCATCTCAATCGGGTTGTAACAAGCAAGTCTTTTTTATTTTCTCCGAAATAGAGACAGAGAACGCAGTTGGAAATGAAGATACATTGGAGAAAATGGAGCAGTGCATTGATACGTATCGGACAATATCAGGAGGAAAATGATGGTCATGATGATGGGAGTAGTAGTGATGAGCATGATCATGATCGTAACCATCAATAAGTCCAACCAACAAATTTTCTACCCAATGGAACATTTTCCCCCCTCTGTTATAATCTACTTCTTTGTACACTCTCCTCTGTTCATTTATACTCACAGAGACAAAAGTAGCGTTGAACATTGTGCAAGCAATAATTGACCAATTTATGGGTTGCTTTCTTTCCTCCCTAAAAAAAGAAATATCTTGTGGGGTCCACCAACACAAAATAAGTTGCCACTTGAACTTTGTTCGGTTTTTATTGAACAGCCAATCCTCAACCCAAGAGGGTACATATTGAGGGGAGAGTTTCTTAATGTTTTTCTCCTTTGATATAAAAAAATCCAACTGCAGAGGATGAGGAGGGAGAGTCGGACAAAACTTTGTGAAATTTGAATGAGACCGCTGAGATAAAAGTAGTGCCAGACAGGGTTCCTCTTGTGAAAGAAGTCGCCAGTCCGATCTCTTGTCAGTCAAGTCACGAAACTTCTTTTTCCAAGGAAATGAATTTTTCTTTTTTTGGAAAATCGAGAATTTATTAGGGAGCGTAGTAATTAAGTCATATGTAATTTAGTTGGTTGGTGTCTAGACAGGAAAACTAGTTATTTTGCAGTTTAACGCAATTCTATACGGAGAAAGGGGAGAGTGTGCTCTTAATCTAATTGCGTTTGAATAAATAACTTTTTGAGGATGCCTATAAGGGAGAAAATGGTATAGAAATGATATGCTATAATAGTATGTATTAGAATCAATTGTGCATGTCCCAGAGCACACTCGTGCTTTCGCCATTATTTGCATTATTAGTGAGAAGGCATGCAATAGCATGCTCGTCGGAAGCTTCTCCGTTTCCCGTTGCTTTCCTCCTCACCATTTTTTACCATTATGAAAAATAAAACTTCCGATTTTAATGAACCCGAATCATACGACCAACTCCAATAGTACAGGTGCGTATAATGGGAAAAGTAGAGGGAAAACTGCGTACGATAAAGTTATGAGGGCAGCCTTAAGCCTTCGTCCATGAAAGGCTTCCTTAGAAAAAGAAGCTAACCAGGAAAAATAATAATGCAACCGTTAATTTGAGGATTGTAAATAGCCTGTTGTACGAGTGGAAATTGCAGGGAGAAAAGTTTTTCTTCTTACACATACATAACATAAAATCGCCCTACTCAACCTTTAATACTAGTTGTATGAGTAAACTTGGGAATCCCGAAAAAAAATATGGCCAAGGTGAAAGCCTACAGCGAATATACAGCATGGTTGACAGATTGCATGTCAAAACCCATTGAAAATATATAATAAAAAACACATGTATGGAGCCCACTAGGAACGCAACTATACTCTGCTAATTCATGCGTTGCAAGGAAACTCTTGGTTATAACGATTATGAGCTGATGTCTTGTAGATTTTTTTTTAGATTTATTAAGAAACCCAGTGAAATTGCTACAGGTTTGTGGATGCATATCCAGTGGAGTTTCTCACGGCATGTGTGCTCTGTGTGTATAGTCATTACGATGAGGGTTGGAGTTTCCATTAAAGTTGGGCATGTCAGTGTTTTTAGTGTATTGCTGAGAAAGGGGGAAAGAAAGTTGAAGCTTTTTTTCTTGGAAGGATTAGAGTTTGTTCCATTTCTGGGAAATGCGTGCAAGCATGCATTCAATTGCTTGCTCATTGGGATCGATAGGAAATACTAGAAACTTGATAAAAAGTGAATTCTTGGATTATGGAAACTTTGGTTTGTTGTTGCTCATTGGCCTTGTAGCGAAGTATTTGCATCGCTGTATCTTTTTATTACTACAGAACTTAAATATATTAATAGTATCTAATTCAGATTCAGATGTGACACTGCTTAACACTTCAAAATTAACTTTCGTCGTAATAATCAGCCAAAGTCATACGCCATTTTTTTCAAAATTGAACTGTATTGAACCAATTATAATTTTATAATAGTGATGTATAGTACATCTGTTTTTTAGTTCATGTTCAAATACATTATGTAGTTTTCTTTAATTAAACTGTTGTAATTTGAAACACTTGCCAAAAGAGAGAAAAACTGGACCAAGGATTTTTTTAAAAGGAAATACTTTCATATTTTATTTTTTATCCCTCCCTTTTCCCAACCTGACAGCTAACTCGGTCAGGGGAAAGTTGAAAAGTCTAATGTTTCATGGGATTACAAGAAAAAATCCAAACAATCTGAGAAATCTACTCCCCACTGGATTAACTATTTACAGGAATTCAACTCCTACTTTTAAAGTATTTTCTCAGAGATTGAAAAGTTTTGTGGGAATTAGCAGAAACAATGTACAAAGAGGATTGTAAAGTATGCCGTGTATGATCCAATTTACCACTGGGTACCAATTTTCACAGCAGTAAGTCTTTCCAGATTCTCATCTCACACTTTTCTCTCCAGCTGTCATGTTTGGAAAGCTGGAACACCAAAAAATTATGAAATGCAGCAATTACAGAAATCGGAGCGAATGATAAAAAAAATCTTGGAACGGCAACACTACCAACCCGACACGCCACACAATGCAAACATTTAAGACACAAGCATTATATTCCTTAATCCCGAAATACCCAACGTATATAAAACACACTAGCAAAAAATTCATATTTTTGTTTTCTCTTTTCTCTTTCCTTTCACAATCCTTCGCTTTTCACGTCCGCCTCGAAAGTGGAATGGAAAAAGGGAGAAAAAAAGACTAATGTGGATATGGCTGCTTTGACATTTTATATTTTTTCCGGATGTAATAATGCCCGCCTATGGATATGATTTACGGGAGGTATTGGATTTTTTATTCAAGAAGAAATTGCCTCTCGTCCCTCCTTTCGCTGTTCGCATTTTATCCTGATTTTTTGCCAGTTTCCTTTTTCCAAGAAAGTCGCACAATTCTCAATGTCGACGCTTAGATTACAAGTTGATAGTGAAAATAAAGGAGAAAGCAAGTTATAGAAGGGAAAGAAAGAATAGGATATATGTAATGTACATCTGATATACTTATTATTACCAAGTGTACTCCGCCACTTTCTTGGCAATGAGAGAAAATAGCTTTGATATCGAAAAATTGAACCGGTTGAAAAGGAAAATAGCATGAGGGAAATCATTCAATATTGCTGTACGATGTTTTTTCTTTTGGCATTGAATGAAGCAAACGCCAATGAAAATCATCACAATATAGGGTTCAATCGGAGAAAGAAAGTACAAAGCCATCGTTTCTGTAACAAGTAGGTGCTTTCTCAGGAAGAAAAGTCAATTTATCCAAAAAGGAAATGCCTTTTGTGTAAGTGACGTCAAGTAGTTTACTTGAGGAATATGGGAAAAGACTTTGGCTAAATGAACTCTTTTTTGATTTTCGTATTCGCTGACGACTCGATTTGTGTATTTTTTCGTGCCTCTGCTGTGAAATACAATTTGTGGATGCATAAAGTTGCTCTTTGAAGGTGTGCTTTCCTACGAAATTTGATGGTTTGATTAGGCAAGCACATTTATATGGAGTGGAGATATTTAGGCTGAAATGATGATGAGTTTTACCTTGAACAATACAAAGGAGTGCGATGGAGAGGAGGACCGGGTGGCTCAGTCCTGCATGTCGGCAACCATCTTTTCGAAGAGAAGAAGGGAGAAGGAGAGGCAAAAGGCGACCTCTCCACTGTCGCATGGCCGATCAGACTTGTTTGACTCATCGACCGAACACAGGATGCGGTCGGCCCAGGCTAGGCCAACCATCTTCACCGACCATTACCTGAAACAAATAGAAATAGAGATTATAGTCATTATATTAATGTATATTTCTCAAATGAATTGTATACTACAAAGAAGTGGCGACTGTTGCATAATTTTCTAAAACTGTGTACATCCAGCTAACAGGGGAAAACTAGTAAAATTGTGAAACCACAAGAAAGACTGACATTGAAGTTATAAAAGTCTGTGGAGGAAACCAAACCGTAGAAAATGAATGATCAATGTGAACGTACATTTCACCAGGACCGTATACATCCTGGGTTATTATTCTGATGTTTTCTCGCACTCGCACACTTTGAGTATCTACCATCCAAACAATAATTCAACCCTGGCGTCGCGCAAAACCAGGGGATAACTTGAGTATCCGATATGAGGAGGAAAGGGCAAACATTTAACATTCATCTTTCTCTCTTGACGTCCATTATTCATATGAGGAAGCGTGTGCAACAGAAATAGTACAGAAAAAGGCAATAATATCCTCCCAGAAATAACGCTCACAATACCATACAGACGTGCATTTTCCCTTCCACCGTGAACATTTTTCAGCGTCCATGTGCCTATCCAAAAGTAGGTGGATATAAGCTTGTATAAAAGTTAACAGAGTGAATGACTGGTGGAGTGAGAAAGCGGAAGTGGTGGGTTGTAACAGTTTGGAAGCACATATCATTCCACTTTCATACTTGCGGAATGTGCAAGGAATGTGCTGGGCTTATTTTCAATTAAGATTTTTCCTAGATAAGGCAAAGAAGAAAAACTTTTTTAGAGTCGTCGCTCTTTATCGGTGTGAGAGCTGTGTGGATGGAGTTTTAAAAAAAACTTATAAAAGCGTAAAGGAAAAGAGGGCAAGCTTCTCTTGTGAAAAGGGAAACTTGAGTGGTCGGTATGATTCCTTTCTAATCTTATTTTACATGGCAGCACTATTTCAAATAATTTACGTCATGACTTTGCAAATATTTTGATCTCACATTAAGATTAGTCGTATATCACATTAAGTAAAAGTTTGGAACAACCAGAGTGGTGGCATATGAAAGGTGGTTAGAGAGAGAGAGAGAGAGAGAGCTATACAATATGTACAAATTGAAGGGCTTTTAAATACCTTACTAGCTTATATATAATTATTACAAAATTTATGTACACATTAAAATACACAAATTCACACTGCGTGTGTGTAACAGCTTATCTTCATTTTATTACCAACAGGTCATTCCCAGAGTCACCATGAAAATCCAGTGACACAACTAAAAGCCTTGATTGTGCTATGGGGGTAAGGAACGTCAAAAAGTTTTGATTGCAATCTGGAAAACATTAAAGTTGTGGCAAATATAAAAACTAACTTCGAAAAGTAGCCTTCACCTTTGAAAAACTTTTTTTTACTTGTTCCATCCCACTGCCTATGAATGAGGAGAGTGAACGACATATATGAAAATTAAATGTATAAATAACTATACACAAGCACCTTAGCTTACACATGTTTGCATGTTAACAGCAACCTGTATCAAGCAAAAAAGTGTTTCTTTGCCAGCAAGAATGCTCCCTGCTGGTGCTAATCTCAAAATCAGCCAGCGTATCGTCTTTCATTTCTTATGAGCACATTACACATCCCAATTCATAATGTCGTCTTCTATGAATAAAAAACTCAAAGTTCCTATTAAAAAACCTACCACTGTGAGACCAGTCAGTTTCTTTTCGTGAGGGGAACAAGCCGTGAAATTCGTACCGACAAAATAATTGCTTATCACTATCCCCGTCTAACGAAACGACTCCTTTTTACATCACCTCAGCACATCCAGCATAAAGAAAGGAGTTGATATCGCTAGCTCGTTTGGCTTCGTGGTATGTCGTTTCAGCAGTGACTTGAGTGACTATGATTTGTCCATGGGAAATTAACACAAAAGAAAAAGGGAATAAAAATTCCATCAACAGCGTCCTCATGAATGCAATGCAATCCTTGAAAATATATCTTTTGAAATGATGCAACTCCTTTTTGCAACAACAACCTCTTTCAAAATCGTTGACGTTATGAAACTTATTGCATTATACAATTTTCGTATGGAATGTTGCAACAGATGTGTTTTTAGTTGAAGAAGCCAAGACTTTTCAGAATACCACTTCCTTGACTTTAATTACTCTGGAAATTTTTAATTAGTGAAAACAAAAGAGTCGGAGTAACCCCCGCTCCCATATACTTCCCTTGAATTTTTCACATGAATGAGGAAAAGGTGCAAAGAATGGGACACTGTGTGAGTCCACCAACTTATTTAACTTATCAATAAAATGGCAACCAGAAAGTTGGTAAAGTTTCCTAGAGTAAGTATAAAGCAGGGATTCTTTCATCCTCAAGTGTTATACGCACATGCACACGTGTGTGTAAATTTTAAAATGCCGACACACACACACAAGGCACTATCAACTAGATCGTTATTTTTTCCACTAGAGGAGCGGAGAAGAAAAAGAGGCAATTAAAATGGTGAGAGATATGGGGAAACAAATATGGTAGAAGGTAATTAGACAGGTTTATTACTTTCCTTGAGCCATTTCATTTCCAAGCGGAGAGCCTTAAGAAAAAGGGTTGAGTGGAGTGATTGCGTTATTTGCAGCAGGCTTATATGTGTATTAAATTCCAAGCGCCATGTCTGCACAAAAAGAGGAGCTTAAAAGGATGACGTGTTTGTTGTGCTACCAACATGTACTTCCACTTCCACCAAATTTTCCGTAAACAACGGTTGCAATCAAAACGCAGGCGGTGTAAATGGATGTAATGTTCGCAAAGGAATTCTCACATTACCAACGGAATCCTTTCTTTTTATGAGTGTTCATGGAGGAGCGTAAAGAGGACTTTGTCATAATTCAGAGATATACACATATAAATACCTAAAACATTTCAGGGTTTTATACTCAAGAGATCAAATACCATGTTAAATATTGTTGGAAAGCCGTCCCCACCAGATTTTGTCATTTGCAGAGAATAAACATATATACGTTTGGGTGGATGTGTCAATGGAAATATTTTTTTTACGGAAAGATCAAAACACTTCCACTGCTTTCGTGTGAATACATTCACTATGCGAAACACACGAGAGGAAATTTATTTGTGCAAAAAAATCTGCTTTTTCCCTTCCCATCACAGATTTTCTCTCTCTCGTAAGGAATAAAATGGGAATGAGTTCCGCCTCTTTGGTGTTCTCCAACTTCAAAATGAACCAGTGCTCCCTTGATTTATATGCATGTAGGTGTGGACCGGGATACGAAAAGGAAACATATTCCCTCCTAAGGTAGTAAAAAAATATCCTGGAAAATAAAAATTTTGAACAATGCAGCCCCACAGCATATAAGACAAATATTGACATTACTGCCACCAGCACACTCGGCAAAATGTACAAATCTTTGCAAGAAGTACTGCAGCTTCAATTGTGTTTCGAAATAAATTTTACCTTATCATTAATTTACAGAGAACAGGGCAACTTTTTAAAGGGAACTTTGTGAAATCAAGCACCAATCTGAGATGGATGTAAGATGAGATGAAAGCTGTATTGAAATGAGAGTATTAAACCTGCTCAGATTACAAACTCCACTTTTCGAATTCTCCCAACCTTAAGCCCCTTCTTGCTCACCCTAGCGAAATGCAATCAATCTAGAGTGCACCGACAATATCCCGTGGGCTGACAAATGGTACGCGACCATAACTAATGATTCTTCAACTTTCCCCTTTTCACATGACAAACACTACAATGTAATCTACATCCTTATAGAGTGCCTTATAGCTAAGGAAAAGTCTTTCCAGAGAACGTATGCTCCTCTTAAAAAATTAAGCGAACACACAGAAACGTTCCCATCTTGTTCTTTGTCAAACGATGCATATCCTCATTATTAGCCGTCTCCTTCTATACAACCGCATAGTGCGGAGGAAGAAAAGACGAGGGAAAAAAATTCACCCTGTGGGACGCTAAAAAGAGATGAACAAAGCATGTCGATGAGAATGACAAAGCTATACAGACAGGTTTTTTATACATGTATTTACCATTATATAGATCCCATCATCTATATAAAAAAATCCTTGACAAATATACATGACCATAGTCTAAAAATATAAGCATATAAAATGGGATTTTTTTTTCTTCTAAATTTGCTTTTCAGGGAGGGAAGCACAAGGACAGAAAGGAGTAGTCTCATTATCGCATGGAAAAGCTTGCTTGTTTACTTTAGTGCTTCCTCCGCCGTCAAAACCCATAATGTACATTTCCTCTTGTGTGCAAGTTTGTTTTATATTATACAAGTTGAGAATATGAGGAGACGTGACATAATACAGCTAAAAAAATGTATGCATATTCAGTTGAGCATATTTACTTATGCTTTTACAGCTAATGTATATGAAAGGAATACGTTTTAAAGTTTTTAAATCCCCCTTGGGACCATTTCTATCCAAATGGAGCTGCAAGTGAGAGTGAGTGAAAGGGAAGGGAATGAAGTTTTACTTTTTCGGATATTTATTTATGATCCAAATGCGGGAAAAAATATTCTCTTGATGGAGAGAGTTTTTTTTATGATAAAAAGGATGACAGGAAATCAAAGGAAATTTCATTTGAAATGGGCAATTGTGGTAACTGCCAATTATTTTTTCTTTTTCTCTCCCCAGGGACATCTAAAGGATCCGTCCCGGATTGCAAATGAATGCAATTCAAATAATTAAACTACTCACGAGCTAACGTTTTTGTCCTAATCCTGCCACTGCAACTTGGGAGTTCACTAAAAAAAATGAAAGTTTTTAATGAAGAAAAGTGCACTACTCGTTTTAGAGTTGCAGCTAGAAAGTTGTAGCTTTCAGCGGTGTTTCGCCTTGCATATGGATGAATGAAGTGAGTAGTTGACAAAACTGGTGAAATGATGACGACCAGGGTATAATATAACTGAAGCTCGTTTGCTTTGCTGGCACATTCCCTCCATTCTTTTTTTTCAAAGGGGAAAGTAAGTTTACAGGAAGGAGGACGTGAACACGGTAAAATGATGTGTTCAAGTGGATCCCCATGTATGGAGGAACGAGGAGAAGGAAAATCAATCTACTTTAAAATTCCGAGCACGACACTCGTTTCATATTATATGGCTAACGACCAAAGAGTTCTTTTGCTATTACTGCTATCAACTTACTTAGCCGGCAACTCTCTCTCCTGCTCTGTGGTTGAGTGAGTGACTTGATTCCCGTTTTGTGAAAAGAAGTCGTGGAGAGTGAGAGTCCCTTTCTTGGAAATATATTCGTGGAACGATTTTATAATACAAATAGCAATCACTAGTCTACACTCCAACGAGAACATTTTCTTGCAAAGTTTACACGAGAAAAGGGTAAACCTGTTATACTTCACGTTTTTATAGATATACTTTAACTACTTGTATATGTTCTTTCTCCTTGAGACATGTGTAAGGAAGGCTTTAAAGGACAAAAGTGCCATTTCCTGTTTTTCCTTGAATCCGATCTAGCAATATGATTTCCTCAATGGACCACCAATTTCTGAGCAATTATAATGCATCTCTATGTATAACTTGTTTTTCACCGATTAAAAGTACATTTCAAACTTACCCCAGCATCCACCATTTCCATCGTGGATTCTTAAAAAAAAATCCCAAAAAAATTTCTCACATTATTACAGGAAATAAAACACGGCTTAAAAGAAGGAGACAAAGTTTGAGTTAAAGAAATGAGACTCCCACTATGAGCAACTAATTGTCAGTTGAGAATAGCCCTTTACAAGGATTCTATGTGAAAGGGACATTAATTAACAGAGGCTTATTAGAGTACTCAACAACGGCAATAAAGAAGGATCACTGGAATTTAAGTCACCATTTGTTACACAGAATCACCTATTCTTGATGCGAGACAATTACAATAAAGTGGGAAAAAGCGAGACATAACCTTTTCTCGTCTTGAGCGAAAAATTTCTGCGACTAAAGAAGCTTGTGGAGTCTTAAGTAGTTCTATGGTTCCTCGCCTTCAATCCATTTTCTTGGAGGAATGTAATATGAATGAGTGTAAACTAACGATTTTAAATTAGCAAAACCCACGCTGCGTCGAACAGGCCTGGTTGGAATCGATTTTCCTCTTGACATGTTTCTCAGCAAATATTATAATTCAATTGGGTAAAATCCTCTTGTGAGGAAGAATTGACTAGCCTAGTTATGAAAATGGAGTTATCTCTTTGAAAGGTAGCGTGGCAATCCTTGTTTCCCCAAATTGTCCCATCAATGCTTCATCCTATTTCCTCCCAATGTAATTTTCTCACCATGTCGTTTATCCCACATTGTAAAATAGGGTCTGCGTGCCCGTCACTCTCACTCAACCAGAGAAGGGAAATCTCAAGGGAGATGAGACTAATTAGTCGGCCTAATGATTACTAGACATTTCTTTGTCTAAGAAGGCGGGGTGTGCTTTCCACCATCACTATTCTACCGCGACGATCATCAACAAGATATATAGATGTGTTCTTGCAGAAGGCATCCACCCCCATCTAAGGGGCTCATCGACCAAATAGAAAACGCATCTGATGATGACTGTATCACATCACATTCTTGCCAAACTGCTTTTCATACTTTTTACCCTCTTAGATCATCAGCACTGATGATCATCATCAAGGCTACGATATGCATTCGTAAACTAACGATATATAAGGAGAAGAAAATCCTCTCTTAGAAGAGGAAAGTTCCAAGGTGCATTTTATCGTTTTTCATAAGGAAAACAAGGAAGATCTGTATAACTCCAGGTTTCGCATGCACAAGTGCTGATGAATGGATCTTCCTAATTATTTTCTTCCCATGTGAATTCTTCCTTCTTCCTCCTTTCCATCCAAATAAAAGTTTTTTTTCTCTTTCTCTCTCCAAGATTTCATCTAGAGAAAATGTAGGTGTGTATAACACTTGCACAACACATGTCTTTGATGTTCCTTTTTTATATATACACACATGATATATGTGTATTCATATTTGAAAAAAGTATTATTTCTTTTTTATCCCAACCACTTTTCTTTCCAACTCTCTCAATTGCTTTCCCCTTCTTTGCTCTTGAGATGGGTATATCCACAAGAAAAAAATAAATGAGCATATTTCTTTCTTTCAAGCACAATGAACACAAAAGGCAGTGGATTGTAAAGACTATGAAAAAAATTCGAGTATATGCGCCTGAGCATAAAAAAGGATATATATGTGGATGTGAACATCCTTCAAAGAATTTCTTTTTGTATAGTCATCCCCATATAATATATCTTACAACAGAAGAGCACCAACAGAAAGAGAAAGTGTAAGTGATATGTCTAAATTGAAAGATTTGAATTACTACCCTAAAGTTGCAACACCCACGTCATACCATACTTGGAAGAAGTACTAGAGAAAGCATGTCCATGGTATGTTGAGGATGAGGATGATGAAAAAGGAAGAGAGACAGAGAGAGAGAGTAATATTACATACGAGGTAAATTGCATTCACTGTACAAATTCTAAAAAAATGGAGAGATACACAGGGAAAAACATTCATTTTTATTTCCTTCCTTCTCATGTGCAATGAAATGCTTGTTAACTCGCATTTGCTTGTTCTGAAGTGAAGAGATTTCTATTAGCTTGAAAGCTAACTAACTCTGAGGGGGAAAACAGTAGCCGTGGCTAAATAAGCATGTACTTTTTTCCTCGTGAAGAGAATTGTGCTGAACAAGCCAAACGAGGTTGTTTCAATGCATGGAATGACTTACACTTGAAATGAACGAGAGAGAAAGAGGGATTTCAGTTTGTATTGGAAATGAAAGCAAGTTGGAAGCTATTCCTCGCCGACTTTTGCATGACGGCTTTCCTAGAATGAATATATTTTTTCTCTCAAACTTTTACCAACGGTAAAAGATGCATCCTGGAAAAGGTATAAAGGAGAAAGGCATAAGTAGGTATGGTTATTTTTAGGTATATACGTATGCACAAGTTAAATAGCTGACTGAAATAGTTGCAGACTAGGAGAAAATAAAGAGAAAAAAGGGAGAAAAAAGCAAAAGAAAATGAAGAAGAGAGGAAGGAATGGAGAAAGGGATGGTGTTATGAGAATGAAACCACTTCGTTACGCATCAGGAAAGCACAAACCAATTATCTAGGATTCCACAAGGAAATCTTTTATAGTTTTGGCTCAAGCAACTTCCCATTACACGATTCCCTTCTACTATTTATTCTTTTGCTTCAGCTTGATTCGTCTTTTCTCAAAAAAGAGAGGAGGAATGTCTTCGTGCCAACAAAATCCTCTATACAATTACATTCCTTTGTAGTCTTCCCTCTCATTTTGTACGTGGGGGAATGATTCGTACATGGGAATAAATTAGTGGTTTGCAAATTCCAAAATGTGCCAATACTCCAATAAGCTTGGGAATAGTGACAAGTGACAATTTCTTAAATATCAAATTGCCACTATGTCAAATCCAATTTTTCCCACCAATAAATATAGCCAGCCCTCAAAGAAATCAAACAAGAAAAAATGGATATCAAGTACACACTCCTTCAACCCTCTCAGTTGGATCATTATCTCTTCTTGAGCAATCTTTTCTGAGATTGTGAAATGCATAGGAGGAGGGGATAGAGACGAATTTACACGATGCATTGCCACAGCTCAATGAAGGGAAACAGTTCAAATGAGAAAAGAGCATTGTCGCTTGCACGTCATCTTAAGGATCTAACCGACAAGGAAAGTTTTTCATTCTTGCAGGCCCTCCCCCATGAAAAGTTTTAAGGTGAAGTTTCCTGAATTTGTCTGATTATGTCACTTTGTATTTCTTCATCTTATAATGGGGATCTTAGGAAAGGGGAAGAAAAAAGTTTTTCTTTTGGATTCCTCCCAGCATCTCTTTTATTTATACATGTTTACCTTTTCCCCTTCTGTATTCATAGACAGAGGAATCTTCTTATCTAAAAGGATATTTTCTTTTGAAATGATGCTTGTGTTCTGGGGTGTCTCAATGTGTGGGATCTCTTTAAGCTGTGAACTTGTTTGAGACGATGCGACACTAGCTGGGGATTTAGAGATCCCCTTTTTAAAAAAGAAAGAAGTAGAGGGGACAGGAACGAGCCTGTGCAGAGCAAAATTTTCTAGGAAAGTTTAGCAAGTGAGAAGTATGCAGAAATAAAGCAGTAAGAAAGCACGTAGTGAAAGGGATGTAAGTTTTTTCTTCTTTTCTTTCTCTCTTCCACATGCAACCTCTACACTCACGCAGTTCAAGTGTTGCTTCTTGTTAGATCTGCCCTCCTCCTCACTGTCTCTTGAGAAATCAACAACTTTCTCTGCCGAAAATTAACTTGGTACATATTTCCCTTTGTAAGTGGAAACGAAGTGGAGGGAAAAGTCAGGGGAAAAAACTTTTTTGAAAATGTGGTGGACATGAATACATATTTTTGAGTAAATGATTTTCATCTGGGAACATGTACACGACACCTATTATGCATTAGGAAATTTTCTTGAACTGGTTCATTTCACAACTATTCTATCTCTTTCTTGGTGTTGGAATGGAGATATATTGACTAAAAGAGAATGACATGTAAGATGAGAATAGTTTCTTCGAAAAGTTGAAAAAGATGGAATTAAAATAAGTATGACTGCAATTCCAAAGAAAATTGGTGTACGTCAGATGCAAAATGAACTTTTTGTAGAAGGCCTAACAAGTGAGTACACATCTTTTACCAAATCCAACAGGCATAATTGAGAGTAACTTTGTGAAATCGCAGACAAAGTCTTCCAAGAAGTGAAGCAAACGTGCCTTCTACTCCCAGACTGGAAGAAAAGTTAGCAACGTGACACTGAATCCACTATCAGTTTTTTAGACACGTACCTCGTACCTCACTCCAAGCCTTTGAAACAGGCTTACTTGCAATACAAAGAATTGGAAAATAATAGAATTTACAGAGAACTGTAATTTATGCATTTCAACAATTCGAGTATATATATGGTGGTTCTGTGCTTAAAGGGGTGCTGTGATTAGGAATTTTCATTTAAAAACCAGATGGGACGACGTTTGTTAGCCAGGAATGACCTGCTAAAAAGCAAAAGTTAATTATATTTAGTGTTGCTATGATTTTATCGATAGTTTTATCCTTAAAATGTTAATGTCGTCCCATGGCTGATTTTGGAAATTAACATGCAAAAGTTTCTAATCGCAGTACCTGTACACGTAAACGCATATTATGTTCCCTTGAGAATTATCCCTGTTAGGGATTTTAAGTAAAATTGTATTAAAGAATTTAAGCAAGTTTTTTTCAACGTGATTCAATGACGCACTGATATTTAGTTTACCTATTTTTCACTGACAATTCTGCTTTCGTGCACCATACATCCAAATTCAGTGAAAGTATACAGTATACTTTCATTTATTACGGTAAGTATACAACAAAAGTCTTTTCTTTATTTTTCTACGTAAATCCGGCACAATGCTTGAAAGCATGTACGTGACCAAGAAATACGAAAATAGATATGAACGCGTTATGTTCGATAAACTGGTAAAATGTTTTTTCAAGCTTTGGATTATACACATGAACTTATTGTTTGATAGGTTCACATTAGATAATGAGAAGGATAACCTTGATTGATATCTCTGAAAAAATTATATCCTTTCCCTAAACCCTACCTAAACTAAAAAATTATATCAAGAACGGAACTATCAGTTTTTGTAAATGAAGCCAAAAAGTGCAAAGCTCACCATCCATCATCATCATCATTATCATCATCATCATGGATAAAAAAGAGATTTTTTCTACTTCTTCTCCTCCTAACCTTACACAAACACAAGGATTCTTGGCTATACTCTATTTTCTCGTTGTTTCTTCCATCATTCCTTTTACCTCATCAACCTCACATGCCAGAGAGAATTTTCCTCTGTCATTCTTCTCACTGCACAATAAGCTCAGGAGCAACAGCAAAGCAATCCATTCTGACAAGGACGAAGGAAGGGAGTGGTTGTAGAACAAAAGATGTCAAAAAGACAAAAAATGTGTGTGCATTGTATGGAGAAGAGACGCTCGTCCTCATAACCATATAGTTTAGATACATTATGCACAAACTACCACAAGTGAAAACATGCATGCTTTTGTCTGGAATCATCTCACTCAACCATTTATAGACACGTCAGCAAATGAATGAATGAGTGTAATACGATATTGATGTTGATGCCAGAAACCTTTATCGTATTATTATTTTATACAAACTAACTAAATTGTCTGGCATGTCGTATCCTCCATATTTGATTACTCCCAAGAGAACATGAATGGGCAGAAACAAATTTCAAGCTGATTCTTTCATGTCATAACGAATATCCCATGTCATCTAATTCATTCGAAGGAAACGTGATCCGATAGGGAAACATTAGAGTCAAATTTCCCAAAGCAAGATGCATAAAAAAACTGCAAAATATTCTGCAAATTAGATAAGGAGTCAAACACGCGCTCATCATTTTCATTAATTCCATTTCACGATATTCATTTGCTTCAATTAATTTGATGAAATTAGCGAGGCAGAAAGCTCAAAAAAATTTCATGGGCTTCCTCCAGCTTTTTTGTTTGTTATTCGTAAAACATGATAAACTATAGCAAAGGAATGTAAGAGAGGAACTCGGCCATGATAGAAGGTGTAGACTTTTTGATGAATTCCAATTTGTACATGGGCTGACATAAAAGTTGCTTTTTAGACTGGAAAAGCTTCAAGTCTTCCCTAGTGGCACAGTTTTCCACATAAAAAATACTTGAGTATCTTCCTTTCAAGAGAAAATTCTAATTAGAATGTGAAATAAAGTGGAAAATACCGATTAAATCACGTGAATGAGCACGCCATTAATTATATACTTTCAGCTTGTCATGCTCCACATTTGATTGCTGATGCTTGGAGCTCAAAAATCGATATAATATGACTTTTCCACTCAAAAAATCTTCCAATATCCAAAACCCTTTCGTATACACAAAAGACTCCAACATACTAACAGTTATAATAGAAAAAGCAGAAGAAAAAAACCTTTTCCAGTTTTACTTTTAGGCATTCCATCACGTCTTCATGATTCCCAACAAAGACAAAAGTATCAAGATGAAAACTCTGTTGGTTCAATAAAAGGACACAAGAAGACAGAGAGAAAATGCGAAATGACTAAAAGTATAAAATCCATAGTGTAGGATTATAAAAGATTTTATTAGGTTGATGACTACACTCGCAACCTGGATTCTCCTTTAAAGGCATTTGATGTGATACGATAGATGTGAATCCAAGCAAGGAAAAAGTTTCCACTAATACTCTGTTATTTCCTTGTATCCTCCTTTTCCCAATATAATAGGAGCGGGTTTTTCATTTGAGGAAAAAGGGTGTACTCGGAAGCGTAATGTTCTTCTGCTTTCTCCTCGCAGTGCATGTAATATATGGCAGCTCTCACTCTCACATCATCCCATCAGATTTAATTACCCGGAAACATCCAGCAACGACGATTTAATGCACATGCTTCCTCTATAATAATGCATGCTTGCTTCCGTCCGTGAATCCTAGACAAAGCCGTATGTGCACTTTTATACGTGTTTTCTAGACATTTAATGTATTTGCTTGGAGAAGCTGGGATAGAGTAACATCTTGCTGTAAAAGTTTTTATATATGCTGGTGTAAGTGAAATGTGAATGATGCAACGACAGGGAACCTTTGCTACGCTACACGTCTAATGGCTGAAGAAGCCATCTTACACTTGATTCGCCGGATGTTCCACTACTCCAAAATGTGTGATGAGCTAGAGGAAACAAAATGCGAGGGAAGAAAATATATATAGCCTCGAGAGTGATTTTATGGAAGTGAACTGCCGTTTGGGAGAAAATGTGAAAATAATTTACGGCTAGAGGAACGCATCCCATTTGTTGGATAAAATGTGCAACATTTTTTGAACGGGGTTTGGGGGAATATACAAGTTGGTGAATTTTGAACAATCTCATTACAACCCCCTCGGTCACTAGACATGTTTTCCTGTAGGGATTCCTAAAATATTACTAATATCCCGCATGGAATGCATGTAATCAAAGTGAATGACGTTTAGAGGGTAAAAAATAAAAGTTAATTTGGTTGTAATGCACCGCTAGGTTGTGCAATTTGAAGTGTAAGTAACTTTAGTGTTGGTATGTACAGGATACGCATCAATGGAAGGGGATCAAGAGGGGACAAAGGAAATCGCAAAACATTTGAATTTCATTCGGTCAATATTAACCAGCACTGTATCTACGAACCAATCAACATCAAGTAATGCATTAAACATATGGATCACTTGCCGGAAGCAGAGGTGGAAGTTAAATCTCCGGTATTTGCTTTTCCTTTCGTGTATCCATTACATATATTATATTTCAGCTTGTTTGTTGTTAGTAATGCCCGTATATGAATATTCCTAGTCTTTACTGAGTGAAACTGCGTTGGAGTATCTGAGTATAAAATAAAATATAGTCCGGAGCAGCACATTATGTGATGTCGACTGTGATATGATAAAAAATTCAAATGCTGAGTAGAAGCAGAAAAATATCTGGAAAAGTAAAACAAGAACACTGCTACTTGAGATAACCTAATATCAATATCATTCCGATTCCTCTGTTTCCAGTCATCAAAAGCGGTTTATTTGCTTCGTTGAAAGTTACATACCTTTATCTGTCATTTTCGGCTTTTTTAGATTGCTTTATTTAACATACCTTGTTGGAAACGCTACTCTGTGAACAAACACTCATCATAATAATTACACAATCCTTTTCCGTTCATATCGGATGGAAAGCTTGGGGCAATGGAAGAATTGAAAAGTAGGAAGAGATTTTTCAGACAAAGCGGAAATCAAAAAAAGAATATTAACTTTTAAGTGATTTCTACGACGACCATGTTTTTCTTTTATTTGCAAATGTTACACATCTGCTTCAGATACTGCATGCTGAGTTTTCGTAGGTGGTATTCTTGACAGTAATAATATAAAAATCCTCTGCCCGAGTCCTACCCCGCAAACTCTTTATAAAATTGATGTTTAAACTTTTAAACAGCACCTAAAGAATTTTAACCAAGGGTATATATTTTTCAACAATTTACTGTAAAACAAGTTCCTTTATGAATATTCACCTGTCTCCAACATGAACAAAGTAGGACAGCAATTTGGCAACCATCTTCTTTTCTTTTTAAGAATTTTACCAAGGGTATCTATTTTTCAACAATTTACTGTAAAACAAGTTCCTTTATGAATATTCACCTGTCTCCAACATGAACAAAGTAGGACAGCAATTTGGCAACCATCTTCTTTTCTTTTTTCTCTCTCTCTTGCATAATCAAACAAGTAGGAAACTACTAGAGGCTTATGTATGGCAACTTCTCCGTGCACAAATCGACCCATTTTAAGTCTACTATTTGTATCTACCTGGTTGCTGTCCAACGTACTGAAATTTATAGGTTTGCATTATGCATATATCTATCGTACTTATTGCGCAACTCTCATGTCATCTTTAACTATAGTCAGACTTGTTGTAACCATTACTCCTTCTTACTCCAACCTGAAGAAAAAATTAGACCGTTCAACGTAATCGTGCCAGTGGTTCTAAAAAGAAAAGAAAAATCAACGTCATCACCCAAAACAATCCCGCTGACTAGGTAAACTCACTGAGCGGAAAGGACAAGGAGGGCGATGGATGACGATGTAATGTTGAAATTTCCCCAGCATGTTTTCATACACTCATGCAGAGGGTATGAAGAAGCATGGGATTTATGAAAGGGGAAAGTTTACTTTCCCACTGTATGACGTCATCGTCAATGATGCTAATGCCAAACGCCAAAAGAAGATCTGTACATAGGAGAAAGACAACCGTCTCGCTATTTTTTCTTTTCTTTTCCACAACTATCACAAAAGCGGAGTCAAGGTTCACTCGCTCGTTTTGAGGTCTATATGGATGGACGCTAGGGAATGTGGAATATATGGAGCCCTTCATGTCTTGTGCAACATGGCGATTATTATTCTCTCCTCACAGTACCTACACGCACATATAAACCTCTTTCTACGCAGCTAACAATGCGAGTTTACAATACATATAATGATTCCACCTCGTTGCCTTCTTGCATACAGCTTAGATCATAGCAAGCAGTACATATAGTGGAGAAAATTGAGGTGGAATAAAAAAACTCGTAGACACATTCTTTTTTGAAGAAAAAAAGTGAAAGCAAATCCTAGCTGGCAAGGAAGGAATTATATGACGTCAATCCTTTGGTTGTGCCCTTATTGCCAAGTAAGCCAAGTGAATGGGGCATGTTCTCTTACAAAAGATATGTTTCTAAGACAGGGATAACATAATTTTTCCCAAAAGTGGCAATGGAGCCTTGAAGTAGAAGTGAGAGGAAACTATGCTTGCCTTGGCCTTTAAAATTATTTTTGTGAATGTGTAGAGCACGCACTTTTTCGAGCGTTTTTTCTCTTCTAGTATCGACTCCCTCTTCTCCCGTTGTGTACGCACGGAACACACACACGCTGTTGTTGTGAATATATATCCCACTGACACTTCATGCCGCCTAGAATGATGATGCAATTGCCGGGTTACATCTTTTCTGCTGAGACTTCGAGTGCTTTTCTACTTCAAGCTGAGCAGTAAAAAAAGAAGGAGGCTCAGCGTGCCAGTGCCAACATAAAAAAGAAGAGGGCCAACGACCCAGATATATGGGGTGAGGCTGATGAGAAAATGGTCGTGTTCATCCTTTGGCGGATTAAAAGGGAACGTATATATAACTCATGTGGACTTGACCACAAAAGCCTCATCGTGGGAAGGGAATGCACATATATGAGGATATGAAACGATGCAGAAAATTAAAAACAAATTTTCTTCAGAGGAAAGAGGATTAAAAGGTAGTAAATTTAAAATCAGATGGAGTACATGTCCCTTGCAATATAATCTTTTATGGTTGACTGTCTCTGAAAATACTCCTAGGATAAGATACCCCTTTTCTGAGAAATTCTTCACTTTATGTGCCGAGGGCGGGAGAGGACATTTCTGAGAAGGAATAAAAAATTGTCTGACTTTTACACAAGTAACTAACTTTCTATTTTTAACTACACAATGGAAAAGAGCAGTCCATTACCACCTCTGGAGTGCCTAACGTATCGTGTATGTTACACAGAGAAAATTATTACACTGTGCATTTCTCGCATTCACTCAAGCATAAAAAGAAATCTGCACTTTTGGAAAAGAATGGGACTAAAAGAGGAGAAGGGAAAGTTAGGTGAATGAAACGAAAGAAAGCACTTAAGTTTCCCTTTTGCAAGTTGCAAAATAGGTGGTGCTACTACTTCACATATTCTTGTACAAAAGGGAAGATTGCTCATTCCTCTATGAAGTCAAGTAATGGTCGCTTTCTGTTCAGAGAAGAGCATACTTTTAACGTGAATGATGAATCATTGTTGGGAATAGGATCTGCAGTGCTATATGCCACTGCCACTTGTACTTTCCTACATTCGTGCAACATTTGCCCTACTTCTGTCCCCAGTCATGACTTGAACATTTGTCTTCCATTTTTTCTCTGCTCTTGACACACCACGACAGAAGAGTGTAGTGTGTAAAAGGGAGAGAAAGAAAAGAGGCATAATATGGCAGTCGCCACAATTCCAAAGCTATTGAAACGTAATGATAGCCGTGTGGTCACACACTACTGAGCTAGATTTATGAATTCGACGTACACTACCAATTCCCTGTGGCCATTGTTATTCTTCTTTTTTCTTCTACACTTCAACGCAACATGGTATATATATGGAGAAGTGACTGCTGATTGGACACTGATATAAAATAAAACAGGATTTCTCCCACTCTACATACATATATCCCAGCCAATTTATACATTAATAAGTGTGCATTGTACATTTTTTACGTCCATAACTGTCACAAGGGGAGGGAAATACTTTGTGGAATTGTTTGGAGAGAGGAAAGCTAGTTGGTCACAAGCACAGTTGGAGTACAAGGAACATTCAGAGGTCACTTATTCCTGGAGGAGGTGCCATGTATCCTGTCCATGGGGGAAATTACATGGTATAGATTTTTAACACGTTTAATCAACTTCCCTCAGTTACAACTGACCAGACCAGGGGAGAAGCCGGTAATGACATGTAAATTGTATATTTTTCCTTGTGATTACACATATTCCTCTGTAGTAAGTATGGATGATTAATCAATCCTGTAATCAAGACCGGTTGAAGGAGTTTCATAGTGTTCAATTATTTTCCGCGTGGCCATTTTCGATGATAAATAGTAAAGATTTTTTTTATATCAGTAATACTCTTCCAGGGAGTAATTAATCTGGTTCCAATTAATAAATAATATAGATGCCGACGCGGGAAGAGGGAACGGCTATTTTTGGCATTGGAATAGAATAAAAGGTCACATTCATTAGAATACCGTTCCCTCTTCCAATTTTACCACAAGGGGAAATTCTACCGTGGAAAGAGATACCCATGCAGGAAAAGGGACCTACTGTTACGCCTTGTAATTTGCAGCGTCACCCCGACTAACGAGACTGTTTATCCAGCCTTCCTCCAAATTTAGAGAAGCTGGCTGAAATGTGCACACATATAAATAATATGTTGATATTGCCTATATATTTCAACATGTAAATGAAAGGGTTAAAAGAACAAACAGGACATAGGGGTGCACATCTTTCTTTTAATAAAAAAAATATTTTTTACTCTCTCTCTCTCTCTCTTTACAAATCCATATATCCATACTGAACGTGTTCCACTTTCATTTCTTCTGAAAAAAGCAAGCTGTGAGAAGTACATATCATAAAATAAAGGAAAGTTACGACGCACTCTTGTTCAAACACTGTAATGTTTCCATACACAAACACACGTGGGCCCTGGAAGCCTAGTGAAATAGTGGGTACTTATAGCGTTCTTGTTGTGAAACATTGGAAATACGTGTTGGTGTATGCGACAGTGGTATGTACAGATGATCACACAGTTTACCAAAGTATTGCTCAAGAAATGTTGGAAAGCACGCAGTCTAAAAACTCATCGTCCATATCCGAAACGAGCACATGGCATGCATGGCCTATCTAAAAGTTTGTGTCGCAAGCTAACCCAGTAAATGGGAACACATGTGAGGAGCGTTATAATCTTTACTAACTTTTTGATAATAGGAAAGAAGTGTGTAGCTATATAACCTGGGAAAGTTGTGGCGGAGGAAAATTTATGCGGAAACTTTCCTAGCTGCTCTCCTCCTACTTTTTGATCATTTTATCTGAATGAATTGCTCCCACAGAGGGTACGAAAAACTGGAGATGTTTGATGTTTGTTTTTTTCCTGGAAAAAGGTAGATTTAAATTCTAGAAAAATTCGCATGTGCATCTAGCTAGGTTAAATACCAAGAATAAATGTTGTGTAGCAGAGATCGTTATCGATATGAATATATGCATTAGCAACTGAATACATTTGGACATGTAGCAGTTAACATTAAAAATTTCCATATTTAAAGCAGCTCCCCATGTTGAATTATGAATAGGCGAGTAAAAAATTAAAAAGGATTCTGTAAAGAGGAAACTTACTGTTGTTGAATATAAATGGCTACGGAAGCCCAGTGGAATCCAAGTAGAGTAAAAATAACAACCTTCCCAACTCAGTTTCTTTGCTCCAGATCAAACAGTTTCCGTATACTTTAGCTTCCTGAAATCAAAACAAAACAAGATTTACATTAGATGCTCACAAAAGCTTCATTCTTCTCAAGTTATATGTCATTCCACGAGTTGAGGAAAACTGGAGCGGTATCATGAAATGTACTCTGTAAACTTTAGCATTTGTAAAAAAAGTTTTTCTACAGCTCTCCATCTAATCTACACATACAATATTGAGGATGGTAAAAGCAAAACAAAGAGGGAAAACGTGTGTCAATTAAAGTTCCAGTGGATGCTCAATTTTTCAATGCTAAAGTGCCATTCACAGTAAATGCCAAAGTTGATGGGTATAAGGGTAGGAGTTGTATAGTGTAAAGAACGACACGTGAGTGACGGATTACGGAAAGACACGGAAGGTGAAAGTGAAAGTTATCAAAGAGTGGAAATATTATTAATAATATCAAAATTAACTTTCTACTCACATTCCACTTCCTTCCCCATCGTCGATGGTTACTTTGAGGGTACTAATCCCAACTCACGCACACTCCACTAAAGTCCCGCTTTAGGAGAAAGTTTCCCAAGAATTTATAAACGTAATGGTTGAGCCGGTAATGCTATTATCAAAGTATTTCGACTATGATCTTGTACAAAAAAGGAAGTGTGCGGTGCTTCAAGGGAAACTCATACTTTTCTAATGCATGAATACCTGAGCTCTCTCAGCTTTCAATATTAATGCATTCATCGATTTGTTTTTATTTCGTGGGGAACATATACCACGAAAGAGAAACATTCCACAATGCATATTATTGAACATGATTCTCTCTGGATATATACGCAATCCGTATTTTCGTATGCACCATCTCTGAGAAATTCCCGAGTATTCCTAAAATCCCATCAATTCCAACCTGGAAGCTGTAAGAGGAGGAAAGAGTAGTGGAGGGAATGCGAATTTTGAGGGAAACTTTGCTTGCCTTTGCTTGTTTTTCGGTTTCCCTCTGGCATCTCTCTAAAACTCTGTCAGTTAAGCTTCTTCTCGGTTTTTACTGACGTACTTTTCCTTCTCGACAGGATCAGAGCGGAAAGTATCACTTGCAAGTAGAATACCACAGCATACACACCTTCCCCACCAGCACCAGATGTAGCGCTAGTGATAGGAAGGAAAATCTAGGAGTCTAGTCTCAACCACAAGTTTAATTCCACCTAAATCGTGCCAGAGAGGGAGAAAAGGCATCATGATCATCGTGATCATCATCGCATCCGTATCATCATCCACAGAGAAAACCAACCAAGTCCTACTTATTTTCTCTACTAGCCGCTCTCTCACTTTCACTTCCTATCTCAAGTCAACAGAGCATACCTCCACCACCACCAGGAGTATATGTAGAGCAGCTGCATGCATTACTCAAAGAGATACTTGTATTCATAGCCACACCACTAAAGTATTTGGCACACCAGTAGCACTCCTACTACTCGTGCTCGTAGTCCACTAGCACTATTATCATTGTTATGCAATCATGTCAAGCCTATAGTAAAACAAGAAAACCGTGTCAAAAAAGAGAAAGTGCACAAGAAGCACACACAACAACGTACAGGCAAACAACTGCTGAGCTCCTGCTTATCCCAAGTTATGAATTTTTTTCGACGATAATGAATATCAGCTTGAATTTTGTTACTCCTTGTGTCTGGTACTAGTAGGGAGAAACAGCATGAAGTGGAGGAGAAGGAGAAAACTAAGGGAGAACATAATATGGAAGTGTGCAAAGAGGAGAAAGTAATACTCAAATGTTGGGACAAAAAACATGCATACATACATATATCCTGTAAAAAATGGAAAGAGTAGATGCAAGAAAGTAATAATAGTATCTCTCCCGCTGAGTTCGCCACTTTCCTCAAACTGTGAGAAAATACGTTCCCATTCGTTCTCTTCTGCGATGAATGAAGCTCCATAAAATTTCCCCGGTACACATTATATGCCAAGCCATTAGGATGAATGTAGTTTGTGTAAAATATGTAAATAAGTAAATACATGAAAGGAGATGCATATTTTATTAGTTATGTATTTTTGAATTCATATTTTATCAGCGAATATAAGATTGGTGGGTTGTAATATGCAATACGTTTTCATTTGCAGGGAAAACTCTACTCGTGTTTTAATGCCAGCAAGCGGATATTCCCTCATAAGCAATAACTTATTTTATCCTTTGAATTCACAAAAAAACGATGCCATTCCCATTCGAGCTGTTTTATGCTTTATTACCGCATCTGCCGTGCGTTGGACTTGGAATAAATGAAATATATGGAGAGCTGCACATGCAGAGAGGAGGAAATAAAGTACACGTGGAATGTCTGAAGATGTAGCCATAATAATCGCATCAATATTATTACCACTATTATTGCATGATATTATCTATCCTCAAAAAGGACCCTTTTTAGATAAAGAGGACGAGTGGGGTGGATCACGCTGGAATCAGTTGTGGATAGCGGCTGGAAAGAGTGGATCTAAAGTGGACTAGAAAGAGAAATGAAAAGTTTGTGGTTAAGTGTGCATATTAGATTAGGAAAAGTGAGAAAATGTGGGGGACTATGTATGATTGCAAAGTGTGGTTCCACACTGGAGGTAAGATAATAACAGTAATAATCATAATTTGAAATCCAAAGGGTTCCTCTTGTTTTCAATGTTTATATATATTTCATACCCTTTATTTTCCCATGTGGGCACAAGTCTATATCAAAATATCTACCTTGAATAAGAAACGTGAATTATGCAGGATTGAGCCAAAATCACTACTCCCATTCTAGCGAGAGCTTTGCGGGATTCGAGGAGACATCATTGTGAAAACAGGAGTGTGCTTTTTCTTTCACAGGATATCCAGCAAAGGAGTGGAAAAACTTGCAAAGTCACGACTCTCAACTCATTGATGGTATCTCTTCTCGTGTAATAAAGTATGTGGCCAATATGATACTTACTATACGCAAGCATGCATTGTCATACATAGATTCAATAATGCTCATAACGATATGATTTTTTTCTTCTCCTTTATGTGACTTGGATAACGTGGTATGATCTGGGTATCTTCAAGTGGTTAGTGGTTCGTTATTTTGTGTATGTGACACAATTTTTGGGCAAAGATTGTCACAAAAGTCAGAGAGGACGAGGGAAAGCATATTTTCTCACGTTATTACCACCCATCATGAAAGTACACAATAGGATGGAAGCAGTTGCACAATAGGAGTTTGGATGAAGTTAAGGGAGCCTCTTAAAAATCCTGGTAACTTTGCTCTGAGGCGGTCATTACGAAAGATGTCATAAAATATCTACATACTTCCCTTTAGGTTTTATTTGAAACAGCACGTGCAACAACGAAAAAACACTTTGATGTGAGCAGACCTCCTGGCAAAGGGAAACGAAATGGTGCCGCAATATTGCCAAAAGGGAAGGAACAAACATTATATAGAAAACATAGGCTCCCAAGTCAATACGCTTAAAAATACTCAACGTCACATGGAGTGTGCATGTGCTTCGCTTGATTTGCTCCGAGAACCTTGCTCTACTTTGACAACGCTTTGGGACTCTACTTCTCTTTTATTTGCATTACATATTACACACAATTTCAATCGAATCCTTTGTTGGATAATGGAAGCATGGAGAAAGTACATCGAATTCGAGTATATATTTATCGCAGTGTGAAAAATTGTTGAAAATTGAATATTTCAAGGAGAGCCAAGTTCCTGCACCAATTTACTCACATGGATTTGGGAGACGATCATTATTGTGCAGTCAAAGCTCACTCAACAAAGGGTAGTAAATGGGTGGTGAGAATTCAGCTCTCTTTGAAATTTTCTAAATGATTACAAAAATATTCAGGTCGTTCAGTTGCTTTCCTGAACTGGGGAGAATATTTTTAATATGAATTTCATTCAAGTAGGTTACAATGTGAAGGTCCCTTTATCGTTGACAAGTAAGTCAATCTTTTAAATTAAATTCTCAAGAAAATCTAATCCTAATCCGTTAAATAGGGAATTTTTATTGAACCGTATTTAATATGTCAACCTAAACGTTTCCATATGTCCGTTGTATCATCAGGATGTTCAAGAATTATGAAATCCCATCTATTTGAAAAGTAATGTAGTTTTTGTCATGATTTTGTAATACGTTTATGATTATGTACACACTCATCTTGCCTCTCGGACAAATCCAGAAAAGTCAACATATCATCCAGCAGTCATTCAATCTAGAGTATTATAAAGATTGTCATGTACATACTAACTCGTATCGAATATATAAAATTTCAAATATAATGTATATACCCTTCCGGGATTCAACCATAGAGTATAAAATACACACACTTAACAAGATGAACTGCCTTTTATATATTTTGCATTTTTTCTCCTTCCAAAATTTGTGCCAAAAAGGACAACAGAAAAAAGTTTACCTATAGAATAAGCATGGAAGAAGAAAAAGTCTGAGAAAGGGAGAAAAAACTTTTTCTTAGGATGCTACCCCATGTATGAGAATCTACGTTGTGTGCTGGCTCAGAAAACTCTTTTTCCTTCATTCACAAAACTTTTTTCTTCATTGCAGCTTTCTCTTTAGGAGAAAGCAGTGAAGAATTCCCTTTTATAATCCACCTTTAGAATATTCTCATTTTTTTAAAGAAAAGGAATGCAAAATGGGAGTTTGGAATATTTTCAATATTTGTGCCAAGAAAAGGAGCAAGCAAGCGGCACAACTTTTCCGACTCGCTTGTACACACACTAAGGCCATGCTTTAATAAATACAAGACTATGTGGAGCCTTGATTTCATCAGAAAATTCAGCACGAGGTGCTCCTTTACTTAGGCTAACTGTAGTTGAAACCTTTCACCATCATCATCATATCACCAGAAGCCAAGTAAAAGCCAACCGTTTATTACTCCTTCTTTTTTCCTTCTTTACAACTGCTTTGTTGCTTTTCCTCCATCGCTTTCTCCATTTCGTAGGATGTCAAGGAACCAAGTTAAATGTGGGATAGAGCTCTTCCCTCTTTGCAATTCAAATGAGCAATAGCAAAAATGGGAGTACTTAGCAGTTAAGGGTAAAAAAGTGGCGAAAAGGCGTTTTTGCCATTTCACGTGTCTCATTGTGAGCAAAAGCAATTTTTCCTTATGATCCTTAGAAAAAACGGGAATGTGTATGCCCTTCTTTTTCTCCGAGAGTTTCACAACTAACTACTTTTCGGAGTAATTAAGGCATTCAATTTCAGAGTCGAACGCTCATTTGTGTGCGGCTCTCATCCATTTTCAGTGGGGAAGAAAAGTCGGGATTTGTTTATCCGGCTGCATAGAGGCATGAAATACTTTAATGCTTTTAAGCAGCACACAAGGAAAGTTGCATTAACTTTGAGCACATATTCTTCACAACTAAAAGCTCTTCTCTTTCCCATTGACACTCTGTGTGTGGTGGGAAGTTCCAATTTCGAAAATTGCACTTTTGCAAATCAAATTCCAGCCAGTTTTTCTCTCTCGCTCCCTTGAAATCTCAAATCCCTACTTTTTCTTCACAAGTGAAAACAAGACAGGGAAAGTGTCAAGCTAAGAAAACAGATTACGAAATGCGCCATGCATATGATATATTACGAATGTGTAATGTTTACATTGGCAGAGAAAAAATGGATGGGGTACGGAAGAGAAAAGGAAATAAAGAAATAATCAAGTCACAGTGCTGGTACTACAGCTACAACAAATATTATTACTTTGCTCTCTTTCTCATTGCAACTCTTGTACATATGTACATGCTTAAATGTGGAAGAGCATAGTGGTGTAGAAAAGATCGATCGACGTTACTTGTCGGTCGTCGGCTCTCTCCACGCCCACCCACCAACACACACCGCCGCCACAACAGAGAACAGAGAAAGAGAGCTTCACTCTCTTTTCTCCTTGCCCGAATCTGGGCATGCATACATGAGCTTGCTTCTGGGTCCTTTTTGAAAAGAAAAAATATCCAGACCACTATGTAGCCCTCAGCTAGTGCATAAGAATTCCATATGACATGTACCAAATTTAACCCTTTTATTTTTAGTTTTTTGTGTTGACTTGATCCTATATGTAGTGTGGTCGTTAGCATTACATACGAGGGCGAGCATTATATGAAGAGTCTTGAGTGAAAAGGAAAGATTTCCTTGATTTTTCCTTTTTTTTTGAAAAATCTACTAAAAAGGTCTTCAGCCTTTTCAGCTGTTGATGGATTTGTGCTTTCAAGACAAAATGCTTGTGCTCCTTTCCTACAAACATCTTTCCTCTTTTCGAATCGATAAGAGCACACACATGAAGTTACATGTGTTTTCAGAGTAAGACATATGGACCTTTTCTTAGCAAGAAATGGTCTCTTCTCTCCGAGTTCAATTGTAAATGTAAAGTCGTTGTGACAGGAAAGTGCAAGCAATGCAGAACAAATATTTTTTAATAGATGCTAAACCCAACCCGGTTCAATAACTCATCGACCCAATAATAAATTTATATTGGCAGATATGACGGGAGCAAGGAATAAATTTGTAGCATGTTATGATATTATCATATTATGAAGCACGTCGACGGGAAAACCTTTTATCTAATATTGTATGAGCAAAGCCACGGAAAATAATGCTGAGTTCATCATCAGCCTCATTCCAGTAATGAGCTTTAGCCATATGGTTCATTAACCTGTGACAGGTAGCTTTCATTTTCGTGTCAGCTATCATTCCAGTCTGTCCTCTTTTACATGGCTAGCACATTAACCAAGAGAAAGGATCATGACTAGTTATGTAAAAACTCATTCTAGCAGAAATAATCTATTTTGATGTGTTAATTGGACGGAGAGGAGAAAATATGGTGTCATCAGTGCTGACCTAACGCTGTCACCATTCCCGAAACGAGATAGCATTTCATTGTTTTCCTCTGATTAAAAAAAGTGTGAACCCATAACTGATAATTATTGACAGATGACACAGCAGACAAAAATGTAATAAAGCCCGTCACGTCATAGGAATAACTTAATAATCCAAATGGGAAAGCGACATCACCAAATATATCCTTCTCGGAATTATGCACATTCCTTGTTAGGCAGTTGAAAGAGTGTGGACGTGCTACAAACTCGTTTTCTCTTATGAATATTGTGCTCACAAAGGATTTTTAATTGATTTACGCCCCACGCACCTAAAATTCCGTTTTCCCCTATGCAACTCTTGTTACTACATGAAAATCCATCAACTGCATTATACAATCGAGTGATGTAATGGTTCTACCGCTATGCATTGGAGGTTTTCAAGATATTCTCTTGAAAACCACTGAACTGCTCCAGCCTTGGGTTAGGCTGCTTTCATGTTGGTTATATAATTCCTAAGTTTTGAGCCTAACTAAATAGGAGGAATGCATGTTAAAGGGATAATCTAAAAAGTTTGATAAATGGTTGAATCATAAATTTGACATGTAGAATAATGAATACCAGAGCCACTCAATCAGAAGAGGGCAGACGTCTGCCTCAATTAGGATTACGACCGTAGGAGCACGAACCATCGAAGAATGAACTTTTTTTGAAAAATATGAAGCGCAAACATTGCCACAGGAAGGGAAACTTGTGAGGGAATTGTACAAGGGTGGAAACCGGCTTGAAGACCTTGCATTGCGTAAAATACATTTCTATAAATAAAAACCTGCCATGTACAAAGAATGACGAGGAAAGATCCTTCTATCAATAAAATACAACCTTTTCCGGTTCAATGAATATATTCACAAGTTTTCCCCGTTGGCATTCCTCCATTCGAGAAGTTTCCCCCAAGTAGGTATAACCATTTCATATAGCATTGCTCACTTTCAACGTCCAATTTATTGTATAGCGTTATCCAAGGTTTGGTTTCCTATAATGGAAGAGTTGATGCACAAAAGAAAAGTTATGTAAAAGAAATACATTAACTTTCACGTCTCCCTTTCTTTTTCACCTCTTCACACACAAAAAAAATCTGTACAGGAAAAATATCTCCCACTGTGAGCCACGTTGATTGCATTTTCCATCCAAGCTCATGCAACTCTCAGCATGATTCAATCACAAACCAAAGTAGAGGGGGAGACCAATCACGCGTTGCAAATTTGCTAAGATCAACTTTATCAAATTACCTATGACATTTTCCTAAAAAGTTTTAAACACAAGTCGTAACGCACAATCTTCATCAAGTCTACAAATATTATCAACTGTCAAAAGTATCAGAAAAAAAGTTTGCTTTTGTCATATTGATCCTGTGGCACGCGGCGAGAGAAATAAAATAAAAATGAGTAAGAAAAACTAGTCTATTTCTACAGAGAACAGCTGTGCACTGTACAAAGAGAAGGGTGGAGAAAGTGAAATAGCATTTTTTTTTCAAAGTAGTATTCCGTAACCAAAAATTACATTATTCCCATCCGTTCCACATTTCTCGTGGTTATACTTCCGGAGAAAGTGCGCCGAGCAGGAATCATTGTTCGCTGAAAGCCGAAGGCAAATAAGCCGCACTAGCAGTACAGCATATTATATTATATTATGCCTAAACAAAATGGTTGAAAGTTTTCAAAACCTGGCTGTGCAACAGAGGAAAAGAGTGAGAGCGAGATGTGAACAGTGTGAAAGCACAATAGGTTGAAATTAAACTTTTGCCAAGATCTCCGGAATTTATTGAAATTCCATACTGACATCATCTCCTACTCCATCATAACATGCTGCTCTGCTCTATGCAGCACTCAAATCAGTTTGTAGCAAGCTCTAAGGAAAAAATATATATACGACTTGGGTGAGCTCTGCACAGTCGGATTGAAATATAAATAAAAAGAGCGCTCTGTGATGTATGCTTTAAATACGTGGAAAGTCATATCCCTACTTATTCATCCTCATATCATCGTCCTCATCATATTGAATTATTGTCGAGAAAAAAGAAGATGGATGGAAGAGCCAAAGCTGGGAGTTATCCGTACAGGGATGCAAACAAAAACCGCAACTGCTGGAAAAAATTTCCTTTACTTCTAAAAAATGTAACTACTTTTTCCCTATAATACATCATTTTCTCCTTGTGCCTTGCTCATATCGTTAGACTAGAATTATGGGAAAAAAGGATTGAATACAGAAAGTTTCTTTTTTGCCTGTCTTTCCACATATCTCATCCCGCTGCAACATGACTTCAAGCTCAACTCCATATTTCCCACCAACAAATCAGACCATATTACATACATACATTTTTTTATCCTTGCAGAAAATAGGAATAAAAAAGAAGGTTTTCAATTTTCGAGTGTGTTTGCTTGCTCTTTATGCACAACTGTATACAATACCGTCTAGACATGTCAGATTTGTTCAAAGGAGGGAAAGTAAGGTTATGATAAACCATTTTCCTTTCATTTCACAACATTCCATGCTGCGCTGACATATATATGGTCTTGTATGCTGTGGGATGAAGAGTAAAATTCGGCATTCAGAGAAAACAGTCTTATTCTTGTCAACTTTTCCTCGAGTGAATGAAGTTCGTTAGCAATCATGTTGGATTTTTCTCACACAAATTTCTCCCATTTTCCTCCCACCACTCTATTGAATTTAAATATCCGTTTTCCCGTCTCAGCCTTTCATCATGGAAAAGATATATCGTACATTTACATACCTCTAGACAAAATTTAGTAGCATTTTTCCCTTCATCTGGAAACATCGTAGTTCCGCAACGTAATCATATTTTTTTCACATGATGTATCGTGTGCCTTCCAATTGAAGAAATACTGCATACGTAGCAAACTCGAACACATGTGCTTACACAAGAAAAATACACATTATTACACACATCAGTCAGAGAGAAGAAGAGGAGAAAAAAACCAATAATGAAACAGGAATGTTTACATTTCCTCCTTTCATTCAACATCCATGTGCAACGCATTGAGTGTGTGCGGCGCAGTCATTCACATCATCGCTAATGATTGTAATCATTTTGTAGGCAAAGCAAAAAAAACTTTCTATTACATTATTAGGGAAAAAGTTCACCAGGCCTGTTTGCACTGATGGTTGAATGAAGTTACAAATTATAGACAACCGGAATCCGCTCCTCTTCCTGTACCCAAAGTTCCAATTTAGATAACAAAAATATAATCTTTCCGCCACTTCTCCCATCCTCAATTTATTGAAATGCGAATTCATTATTCTACATGACAAGTTTGTCCTTCGTGAGGAGTCTGCAAGTAGAGGAGAAAAGTTTTATCAAGCTTTATAACTTTTTTCGAAAACACCAGCTATACACATCCCAGAGTTTGAATGATGTGTAGTAGTAGTAGCGAAATAATACTGAAGGCTTTCACGCTTCCATGTAAATTGGTACTTAAAGAAAAGACGAGGAGGGGTATCGAATTTCCAATAATTAGAGAGCTACTTCTGCTTTACTTACTTTCACGGTAAATAAGACAAAGGCAAGATGATGAAAGTCAGGTTGGAAGTTTGTTGTAGGACACGGACACAATATGGAAAGTTTTATTATTATCTGTAGCTTCTTTCCATAAATATTTTTCATGAGGACATTGTACACACAGAGCTACTTTATCATAGCATGCACGTCATCTCACAAAGAGCTCTAGACATGGCCAAAAACTTCCATTATCTATAATGAAGATGAAGAGACAAAGTGCTTTATTTGCTCATCAAAATTCTTGTATCTCTTTTACTTTCGTGGTGGTGCTATAGAGGATCGTGCGTACGCCACCACTGGTGTTACTCCAGCTCCCTTAGAGCTTAACAAGGTTTGCCCGAAACAAAGGGGAAACTTTGTAATAATGAGCTTTTTCGTGGTGACATGTCGGTGAATTGTGACACATGGTGCTGGGCAAACAAACTCTGAACCTGGACGAGGGGAAAAACTCTCCAATGACGTAGTATCAAAAGATGCAGGAGTGTGCATTGTGAAACAAATTTATTTATTAACGGAGGAAAAATGAATGTAATATAGATAAGAGTCCTGAAATATCTAGTAGAAGAGGGGAAACAGCTAAAAATTTGACGAGAATGAATACACATAGTTTCCCACAGTGAAAGTCATTATGAATACGTAAACCTTATGCTTTCACTCTGAAGGTTTAATTAACAATATAATATAAAAACTTGGAATTTAACAATATTAGTAAAAGGAAAGTCCCAATGTAGATTATGCAGTCGTCAGTGGAATAAAATAATCAACTGACTGTATAATCAAGTATACATGCGTGCCACTAATATCAGATTCCTTATTTGATGTGAACCTCTGTCAACATGCCTAGCGAAGCATAGCTTGTTACTCCCTACTCTCTTTTGTCCCTTAAGGGCTTTCCTTCTCGGAAACGGAGAGGTTTCATGATGTTGTTGCATGAGACGAAAAACAAATTAGGCCGTCTCTCCCTCCTATTCTCTGGTTGATGTTGACTTTCTCTCAGCTCACTTTGTTTCTTGGAAATAAAACTCTATACAGTACTTTCCTCCAGCTAATAGACACCGCGTCAAGACTCTTTTCTAGATGAATGCATTTCGCCATGAATTATATGTCACTTTCTCCTCCTGTAAAAAGGAATGTTTTCGTTTTTCAATAGGGATACACACACCCCCAGTCTGTATTTCACAGCTTGTCAATGATCCTGCTAGATGTATGGGGAAAATAGAAAATACGTATAAAAACAAATGCTTTCTTCTCCTCAAGAGAAAGCAAGTCCCTCTACTTTTTAAGGAGCTGTCACCTGTCAAACTGTCTTCTCGTCCTTTTTCTCCTTTTGGACAGGTTTATCCAGCATTGAGTCATGTCATGTCGACTTTTGGAATAAAAGAAAGTGGGCATATAAACCTAAATCCAGGGTTTGCCAAGGAAAACTGGTTGCCAACTCGGAGAAAATTTTCTCTTGTACAATTTTTCCACACAACGAACACCGTAGCATTCAATCCTGCTCAAAAGAATCCCATCATTTGATCGATCAAAATATCATAGATGTAATCTCTCAAGACCCACTCGTTTTACTCTAATTGAGCTAATTCATTTATACTACCATTTCCCTTTCGTTTCCTTCCCAATGCCAGAGATCCTTTTTGCCAGAGTTTGTGAAGCTTGAAATGGGAATGACTTTGTATGAAAAGCGTTACATTTACTGGGTAATGACCTGCTGTTTTTTTCGGAGCAAGTGTAACATGCAGCAATCCAGCACAATGTGGACCTTCTTGAAAGCAGAGAAAAAGAAAGGGGTACTCTAGTCCTAATAAAAGTCTGCTTGACCTGTAGTGTAAAAAATCGATTTTTCTCCTTTCTGCAGATCCATTTTCGTGGCAGTGGTGCTCATCCCTAATTTAATAATAGGGATTCTCGTAAAAATATATTGAGTTACCACAATATAATTCTATAAGATGCTGCCATGTCCATAAAATATATATGTATAGTGTGTCATGTATATAAATGGACCTTTCTTTTTCCCTCTGGTGTATATACCTGTTGTAGAGAGAATTTGCAAAATAGTGAAACCACAAGGATCCTTGATACGTATTTAATTTGGCTCGTATATCACATCCCATCAAAATGAATGGTTAGCCAAACGCAAACTTGAGTCAACGACGGCTCATTAATTACCTCCAAACTTTTCATGGCTTTTCTTCGAAACACTTGATTATGCAAACTAGACTGTTTTTATTTTTTCCACTTTCACCAGCCCTCAACCAATATATATGACAAGATGTTCGAAAGGACTCCTTCCTGTCTCTGGAATTTAGGGATGCTAAAACAAAAAAAGAGTGAACAACTTTTAAAAATTACCTTGCCAGAACTAAAAAGATAAAATCTTATCGTTGTTGTTCACCACAATATGGGGGAAGCTTTTCAGCTCATTTCATTTCCAGCTGAACAGTACAACTTTTATAGGGAAAGGAGCACAATAACCATTTTTAGAAAAGTCTCTTTCCCATTTCTTCCATGCTTTTCACTATTATCACGTCATGTTTTAAGCCTACGGCTTCACGAGTTGCTCTATGAAGGAGGTTCACGGTTGCTAAAAAGGTCATTAATTTTAAGGGTCTTCACTCACTTCCCATTCTTCCAATTAAGGTTGGATTAATCTGATCCCGAAAAAGAAAGTTTATCTGTTTTGAATTAGCATTCTTAATTGGCTCCCTGATTTTCTCTTCATCCCAATCTCACGAATACATTACGTCCTCATTCTCGAAGGCAATACTTGACATCAAAATACACTTTAAAACTTGAAGCCTAGCAAAGATAATATATTTAATAGTACTCCGTGCAAAGTTTAGGACGATTGAGATTTAGTCTGAATACATACAAGCTTATTTGGAAAATCCTAAAGTCGGCCGTAAACTCAAGAACAATAGTACAGCTAGCTCTACCCCGCCACCAGGGAAGATGACTCCTAGTTATACGCGTACTGTGGATTACTGGAAAATGAGAGAAAATTTGGGTGTTTCACGGAGCGGAAATTACTGTATTACATTGGGGAAGTAGAAGTGTACGGAGAATGGGCGGTAACGGACGTGAGTAATAAATAGGAAGTAACCTATATTAGAGTGAGGAGGCACTGCCGCCGTGCGGTTAGTTATATGGTCATACATAGTATCACTTGACTGCTCCGGGTGATATATGGAAGTGCCCTTGGAACACACTCACATTGCCCATATTATACCTTTCATCACAGCCACCATTCACTTCCTTCCTCTATTGTTAACTATTTTGATGTGGTGGTGTGTCAAATAATGTGTAGCCTTATACCTCGTGGCCTAGATTCCGGAGGTAGAAAATTCCTAAACTTTACACTTTCTCAACTTTTATCAACATCAAAATGAGCGCATGCATTAAAATGTAAAGGGAAGCTTTGCAAGAGAAACTCTTGCTTAGAAAAAGAATATAGAAACACACACATACACCACCACCACCACCACCTCCCTGATAAAATGAATGAGTAAAGACGCAAGTTAACTTTTTACAGCTACTCTGCTAAAACTCACAAAAGTCCTAGTGAAAACTCTAAATATCTCTATTTACAAAAGTATTGAAGTCCAGCGTGAAGACGGCGGTTGTTTTAGTACTTTTCTTCTCTCCCCCTCTTTCCCCATTATACCTACTATTTTTCCTCAAGCTCACTATCCCCCTCTTAGTATATTTTCTACTTTGCTTACTCTTCTTCTCAACAAAGAAAAGGATTGTGGGATAGGAAAAGGTTGTACTTTTTCGCCCATAGGATTAAAGCGATGATGATGACAAAGTTAACAAAGTTAACTTATTCATTCTTAAGTCGACGACGTGGAAATAAAGTCGCAGTGAAAATCCTTTTGTTCTTCCTCCTCTCCCACGGATCAACATTCTCTCCTTGCCTCTCACAGAGAGATACAAAAAATTTGAAGTATCCCTTTCAAATTAAAAGATACAAGAGGAGAAGAGGCGAAGCAAGATGAGACAAGGAATGTCTTTGTACACTTCATGGTTCATACGAGACGCAAAAAGGACAACGTCGAGGATACTGGTACATGGGGAATGGTTGAAGTGATGATAATAATGCTGGTACCAGGAACAAAAATTAATACATTTTCTCCTTTACTTTGTATCTCCGTATTGGGAGGTGGGTGAAGGGAAGGAAGAGGAGGAAGTTGGGTTTTAACATACATCCCTTACTCTATATATAAATCCTTTTCAAGAGTAATACACATTATTTCTAAGTAACTATCATTGTCTATTTGGAAAGAAATGCGCATCACACTTTTTAGGAGAATGAATGAAGGGGCAAAGTAAAGTAAAAAGTTTTTCATCCTTCCGTTCGTTTCTTGTGTATTATAAGACTCAAGTATAAAAAAACAAGTCACTATCATTCCGTAATACTTTCACTGACGACTGTCATCTCTTGTTTACGCTCAAGATGAATTCCTCGCTCCCTGGAAGGGTTTCCTAGTGCATCACAGTCTTGTGTTTTTTTTCTTTTTATATACGTACAATCTCATTTAGTTTCTGGTTTCTATCCGATTCTTCACCAAACTTGAAACTTTCGTGGACAAGGAATGAAACTCGATAGTACTGAGAATGACGTACGCATGCTTAAAAACAAGGGAACAATGTGACCTTCTACTGTCGCATCTTTTTATCATTGACAGATCAAATTTCAGGAATTTGTAGGTGCATGAAAAACAACGGGGAAAAGGGGTTATAGAATATTTTTGTAGGTAGATATTAAGGAAGGCGTAATGAGATTTAGAATGATTGAGCATGGATGGAGAGCAAAGGAAATAGAAGCAATCTGTACACTTTCATCTGTTTTAACAAGGGAAAACTGTTAATTTCCCAAAGATAATTGCATCTCTTGGAAAAGCTGAGACTCAAATATGAAGGATCAGCCCATTTGTTGGATTTTCCAGACTGGTTTCTAATTAAAAGTAGAGTTTTCAATGGTTTACAAGGGAAAAGGAAATTCATACTTGTCTTTGGAAAAGAATGATGGGATTTTCCACTCAATATAAAATAGATTGATCTGTCTGATTAAATCGATTAAGTGCACGATAATCAATCAAAAGGAAAATGTTGATATTTCCAATCAAAACAATAAAATGTACCCTCCCCAACTTTTTTGCTCTCTTCCCTTAAACGACGTTTTTCTCGAGTGGCAGCCACTTAATCTCAAATCATTTCCTTTCGCGAGGGTGAGTTTGCTTTCGTGAGTCTGTGAAAAGTACAAAGACTGCGCGCTGCCAATTCTCCTGTCATTTATCCCATTTTCTTTTGTTTTCACGTGCAGGAAGGTGAGTGATCCTGAGAAATACGGTAACATCAAGATTACACTTGATAAGTGGAAAACCCAAATAGAAAAAAATAAGCGGAAACAAAAGGCTTTCCGAATGAGCAAAGAAGGGAAAAATGGATCTATATCGCTGACAGCAGAACAAAAGCTTCCCGATAGGATAAAAAAGAAAGAAAACGATCATCTTCCATTTTGTTCTTTATTTCGTGCCCTTTATTCTTAAGATATCTCATCACAAAAAAAACGAAAAAAAAAACGAAAGAGAAACCGCAACTAGGGAGAGATAAAGGGTTTTATTTCTATTGTGGAAATGATTGTGGGAGTAGTAGGCAGATGCATTCATTGTGATGTAATAACAAATAACAGTGTCTGCACGTAATATATGTAAATGACCTTTTATATAAGGTAAGAATTATGAGGGATAATTCAACACGCTTCAATAATAAGTATAATCTTCAGCTAATGCTATGTATATTGGAGTAATATTAGATAAGAGAATTTTCTATCAGTTTCCTCTCTACTTTGACACTCGGCATAGTATCCATTGAATGCATCTTGACTCTCAATTCATCTTCATCAAAAGAGCTCCATTTCTATTCGACTGTTCATGCAAAAGATGTGCATCCGTCTAGCAAACTCATTCAGCAGACTACTGTGCATGTAATTATATGGACGCATTTCATGTACAGTTCTCAAAATTCCTAAAGGTTTATATGAGAAATGAACTACAACAGGTTTCTATTGCTGTATTATATAATAATATGTTATGATGCATATCTTTAGTCACATGAGAGCATTCAAGGTTGGTCGTGATGAATCTTTAATCTGTCAACCGCATCTTTACTGGAGAATAACACTTCTTTGGGGAACTCAGGGGTTGCAATATTAGAAGTCAATGTTCTACTGACTCGTCATATGAATACTTATAAAAAATGTTATAAAGCTAGATAGGTAGGTATTCAAAAATGCATATATGCACAAGTAAAAGTCATTTAAAAACAAAAAAAATGTTAGTTCCACCCATCCACCAAATGTATAAATGTGCTTATGACACACTTCATCATTATTATTACCATTGAATATGATATCTTTGATGTTCTCCGAATCCATATTTTATGCAAAAAGTAATTTATCTGCGCAATGCATCCGTGTATATAAATTACATCTTCTGGGAATGAAATGAATTAGACCATGAATTACGTGTGAATTGAGCAAGCTTTGTGAGAACTGCCTTGTTGCGGTTTCGGTCTCCTTTCATTTGTGTAAGGGAATCGCTCTCATGGCCGCCAAAATGATTCTCAAAACTTGCAAAATTTTGTGTTGAATGTTTGAATACAATTTGAGGTGGAATGCATATATACATATTTATAACACGCTTCATAGACCTGCACACATCCTTTCAAGTGACTCTTGGTAGAAGCACCACTTTGATGATAGATTATTATTACAAGTCGGTCTCTGTGAAAATCACCCATTTCCAACCACAAAAGAAAGCAACCAAGTGAGACGACCACCAATGATGAAGTTGAAAGTCACCAAGCTGAATGTGATTTCATAATGTGGTAAAACATGTCATTTGCAATGATGATGATGAACTTTGAATATAATGCGGGCATTTGTGAATTCATCTATGATGTCGTATAAATGGAGGAGGAGAGAGTGCTGGAGTGGTGTGTCATTACAGCATATTTAGTAAACATCCCTTTTTACTACAATTTGAAACGTAGAAAAATTTGTAACTTGTCTACATTATATTTAGCATTGCCCAAGTTTTTCTCTTTCAATATTTAAAAATGAAAACGTACACTGTAAACATTTCCCAACAAAACGTTCATTGCTTTTAAAAGTACCAGTAACTCCTCAAGCTATGTCATAAGTACTCTAAAAGTCATTTCACATCAAAAACAGACTAGTTATATTTCTCTTGGAGAGAGGACCATAGACAAAATTGAGAATGGATCTTTTTATGCAACCAAGTTTTCTCATACGTTTCTGAGAAAACATGGGCGATTATTTTTATGGATTTCGGGACATGTTTATGTATCTCGTATCATTTCAGAGGAAAAAGCAACAAAGTTACAATCTAACATTGCATTTCCTTAATGTTTCCCAGTCGTTTACTCGGCCCAGAAGAGAACTTATATCCTTGATTTGATCATAAGAAATGTACGTAAAAGAAGATAAAAATTTGGACTCGCAACGACTGACTCAAAACGTTAAACAGAGTTCCATCAAGCGTTTTTTAAAATGTTTGCAAGAGAGAGAAAATAGTATCTTTCTTATACAAAACAGCAATAACAAAGAGTATAACAGGAAGCATCGGCATATCTTATGCAATACTTTCGTTTGTCTCTTATTTTGACATGAATACTTTTTCCAAAAATACGAAGCAGAACCGTGCAAAAGTCCGAGAAGCACGAGAGTGCCTAAGTAAATACACATTATTTATGCGTGTGTAAAAGGATTTCACATGACACACTTGGATTTCTCTTGTCTACATGAAGCGAGGCTTGTCACGAGGAGAAAAGAGTATCTGGTTTGGAGTAGGAGAAAAAAGGAGAGGAGATTTAAAGGAAATGATGATACAGGACCAACCGACCGTCAACTGTCTTGAAAACTGTGAGTGACGGAGATGCACTTATCCTGAAAGCCCCACAAGCTCTTAAAGCGATTTCTTCTTGAGAAGTTTGTCGGTCGACCAAAAGTAGTCAGACGTATAATATGGATGCCAACTGACTTGAGGAAACTTATATTGAATTTCTTTTCCAGGTTAGAATGTGTCAAAGAGTGTTGTATAGTTATATGCACTTTCAAAATATAGACGACCACACGTTAGCAAACAAAGCTCTGTCTTGTAGCCTTTCCATTTGCGACTTGTTACCTTTCCCTCAAAAAGGATTCAAATGTCGGAGAAGCCAGATGAAAAAAGCGGTTTTTGAAAGCTACGAAATCGCCAAAATGCCACAACGAAATAGGAAAGGTGTGGGTAGGCGATTACCATGTGCAAATATGATTAAGCGCTTTTTGATGACTGGTGTAAAAATAGTTTTATAAGCAAAAAGTCTTGAAGTTAAATACTTACCGAGAAGAGCTGTATATTCCGTCATCAACTATTCTCCAACATTGGGAAGCAAACGGAACTCAATTGTCGTCAACCTGAAACGTCAAACAAAAAAGCAATGAAATTAAATAATTGAGATTGTCGCAGATTCACAAGTTCTTATAATCATGGCTGGTGTACATGACCCAAATAATATGATCCTTTCACACGTCAAATCCCATTTTCTATTCTGTCAACAGTGACAAGCAATCCTTCAAGGAAATTCGAAGCAATATCTTGGAAAATATTTCATATTACAAGGTAACACAATCTACCATTCTGCCGAAAGCACCACTTATCCTCACATGCACTATTATTTTGTTGTTGAACACAAAAACCTCATATTAGCATTATCCCTCCAATTTCCAATATAACTTGAGACAAGTAAACCTGATATTCTATCTGATATAAATCTAAAAGAAGTTGTAGTCACATTTTCACAATCAGAGTTGCTCAACGCATCCACGCGACAAAAAAGGAATGATGATATGACCTGAAGACCTTTCTTGAGCCTGAGCTTTAAGGTGGATGCCAAGAGTTGAGCAAGAAATGACAGTAATATCACCCCATCCCTATCATTTACTCTTGTTGACTGTGAAGATATAGGAGAAGATGTGCTCTTGTTTTGTTGCCTACGCAAAAATGTCCTCTTTCCTTTGAACAACAAATTGCAAGTTGACAGGCTGAAAACAATAGGGAAAGGGAAGAAACCCATTCTGAAGCACTATGTCGTTATCCACGAATGAATGAGTATTCATGTTGTGTAGCGTGATGAATATATAAAAAGTGTACGTGCCATTTTTCTAATATTCTCTATACTTTTGCTGGTGATATAGCATTACATTACAATTTCCACGATGACATCTTGCAAACAAAGGTAAACTGAGAGAACAAGAGAAAAGCATGATGATCATAACACTTTCCCAGAGAAAATTTCCCTTTTCCTCTTTTATCCTCACATTTTTATGCACATGCGATGACAGTAACGTTTAAAATATTACTTACAGCATTGCGCCTCACTCTCTGCAATACTACTTTTGATGTCGTGAAACTCCACTAGCAGAGGGAAATTATGTCTCGGAACGTACCTTGCTTTTGCCTTTTGCGACACAAGAAAAGGAAGTTGAGCAAGCGAAATGAAAAAGGAGGCAAATGAGGTTAGTAAAAGTAGAGTGAAATGGAAACATACATGGAGGCTCTTCTCTCTCGTTCCAGGGGAAAAAAGGAGGAAAAGTCTATTACTTATTACTGCACTACAAAAGACGTACATTACCCGAGCATGTAGCGTACACTTTTATTATACTTTTCCGTTCCGTTTAGAGCCATAACAATTTTCTACTTTGATGCCGTTTTCCTTCCTGTTCCCTCCTTGTTTGTGGAGTTGACATACTGTCTATTACCAGCGGTGCGCACGGTATTTATAAGTCCACCACCATCATACAAAAATACTCTTTATACAGACCGTATCTATATTGTAGCTAACTGTGTGGACGACTGCTTTCTCACAAAAGCCCAACGAGCGACACATGAATGTATTCAAGAAGGAGAGGAAAAGTAGAAAAGAGACCTTAAATTGGTTTGGCAAATTGGATGTTGGGATTTCAATATTGCAGCATTATGTCTGCATGTTAGATATATACATGTGACACGACTATGTACTTAATATGTATGTATTTATGTATGCCTACTCACGACTAAGAACATTTTCGCCCACAAAACAGAGAAATAAAAGACTTATACAAGAGTGACAGTGGGATATATACCGTTTACACTGGAAGAATTTAGGTGTGCTTTTGTGTTCCAGCAGTCATTTCGCATTAGAAAGGAATACAACGGAATAATATTACGACAGCAATCCCTACAACTTTCTTCTCGTATAATCATCATCCTGTCTTGTCCTGCTGTTTGTATTTCTGCGTAAAGTTGGGAAATCGCGAACTTGGCATGGCAGGCTAGCCTTTTCTCTTGTTTTGTCTGATTCAGTTACCAAAAGCGAAATACATTGTTTTAGTGAACTTTACGTATCATTACTACTATTATTATTGCCCCTGGAATTGAGCTAGTGAAGAGAGGCAACTACAACAAAGAAACCAATAAGCATTAACTGGAAAAGGCTCCAAGTTGTGTATGTGCATGGCCTTGCCTACTCGTGGATAATCAGTTTAGCATTTGATAATATACATAAAGAACATGTATTCTACGAGACGTTGCTTTCCCTACTTTTTCCGCGTATCTTACATCCTCAATCTTGATTGTGGTGCTGAGCCCGACATGGAAAGCTCTTAGGAGAGGAAAAAAGGAACTTGGAATTCCTACATGCAAGCAAAGCGAATGACAAAAGAGACTGAAAACGTAAGTAACCCTTAATGTCATGTGAGTTTTTTTTCTATGCTCCAGATTCCTGAGCGTGTTTCCCCGTCCTTTGCAAAAAAAAAGTTAACTTGGTTTTTCAAGCTTACACAAGGGAAGCATTGTATATATAAAAGAGGTAATACACCATCTCCATCAGGATCGCCACTTTATCCTATTTTTCCATAAAAACATATGGTGCGTTATTTGTGTGGGGACGCTCTGAGAATGGATATGTGGTAAGTGGATAGCAATCGGAAAATGGCAAGACAAGCAGGAAAAAAGTGACTTTCACCATCAACCAAAAAGGCATAATATAGTCAATATAATTCTATATGTGTTTCCTCCCTCCAAGTTTGCTTTTCCAGGGGCTCTGTCACCACTGTCATTACAGGAGAAAACTTACCATCATTGCATTTACTCTGTCGCATTCACCACTATCTGCTCGAACCCAATGAACGCAAAGATAGAATCAAACATTTTCTGCATTTTATTTATTATTCAAATAGCCCGCTTTCTGGGTCCTGCTGTCTCCCACTAAATATGAATAATATTAAGAATGTACGTATGCTCGGAGTAATACAGTGTGCTCATTTTATTTGGCTAAAAACAAGAAAAAAATATTCTACCTGGTGGGGGAAAAAGAAAATCTCCTCTATCTAAATACATTTATCTCTTATGTGCGGAAAGCAAATGAACTTCCCAAACGAGTCCACTGGTGCTTTGTTGACTCCACTTACAATCAGGCTAGAACTATATTTTTATGCATTTGACAATGCTATTCCTCTCTTTATCTTGGATTCGATTTACTATACCTAGAGTTCAAATTCTTTTCCGTGTAGCACATACTTCGAACAAAAGTTGGTATTTGGTGTATATTTACGTATATTATATAACCTGAGCAAAGATGATCATGATGATTCGCAGTGCAAGCAGTTTCCATTTCCTTTTTTTACAATATGCCAAAGAAAAGGTACCACAAGTAAATGCAAGAGTCTGTGTAAATACACTAGGTTATGCATGTACATACCTAGGTAGTCTTAAATTTCCTTGTGCATGTGTGTACTATCTTGGTTGATCTCCATTTCGTTGGATTCCCAATTCCCTTAAAAGACTTTTTATGAGCAACGATTTTCCAGGGGAAGCCAGCATAGCAAATTCAGACAAGAGAGCAAACGATTCGTTTCGGATTCCATAAGACAAAACACTGCCTAGTTTAGTTACAACGGCAAAAGCAAAGGAAAAAATAAGGAATTTGCTCTTGAAGCGCAGCTATATCAGAGATAGTTTTCTTCCCTGCAGGTCTCATTCTTTTCGGTCGGAATTTTATGAGAGGAAGAAACGAACGAGGGCGAAAAAAAATAAATGCAATGTTATGCATGCACTACTATGAGCGCACTATATCCAACTCTTCAACTCGTTGCTCTTCGTTTTGCTCTCTCTATATTTTTTTTGCTAAAGGTATCACATGAGAACAGGAAAGGAAAAGGAAGATAGACTTATCGTAAAGACAGTCATAGGAAGCGTGTGTTGTACTTGAGTTTCTCTGGATTTCTAATTTTTGCGTGGCTCTCTTGTAGTATGTCCTTTGCTCTGCTTGTGAGTTCCCTCAATTCTCGGATTTGTTGTCTGTACTTTTGTGCAATAAAGATAGAGAATTGCTTGCCTGATTTGGCATTTTATGACTCTATATACGACCAAGTCTCATGCTTCACTTACTAACAACTTTGTACTTGCTTTTTTTCTCTGTCGTTTTTTTTGTCTTCGTTGGAAAGAATGGAAGGAGGGGTATTATGCTAAAAAAGAGAAGTAAAATGCGCAAGTTATCGGGTTGAAAGAAGCGGATGTAATCTTTATATGCATTAGTACAAATGGACTGTGAGTATGGAGAAGAGTTCACAAAGGAGAAATGCGTGCAGGTTTATAGCAAATGAAGTCAAAGCTCTCTGAACATAATACTTCTGTTTTTGAGTTTTGTATGTCGCCAATCACCAAGCTCTAAAAGGGTTACAACCACCAATTTGTTTTCTTTTCTTTCATACCGCCTATCCACACTAATCCACAGAGATAAGGAATTGTTACGTATTTAGTTATCGGAAGTTTAGCAAAGGAAAATTTTGCTCCAAATCTGAGGTTTGTTTTTCATTAAGATACCAACGAATATAGGTATCATATCCAAGGAGAGTAGGTTTGATTAGATTCGCTATTGGATAGAAACATTACAAACTATGAGATTTCACGGTAATTGCAAACTGACTAACTTCTTGAATTTATTTCACCTCTGTACTGTTCTATATGCAGATTTATTTGAAAACGCACTTCATTCAAAGATTCTGATTCTAAAAAATCTAGGTTGATCTTGATACTGATTTAACTGATGTTGATAGTTTTTACAAAGCCAAATAAATTTCTCGTGATTTACAAAAAAATACTGGGTTATTTCTCACAGGCACGCTTGTTGCCAGTTGTTAAGATAATATACTGACACTAACATATGGACGTGCAGATATATGTTAAATCCTTTTGAGAAAGTTCTTTTTTGACTTGGTCGGCTTATCCGATACAACATAAACCACACAAGTTATAAGAGAAACAAATGTACTGAAGGAAAAAAATCCTTAGGATATACTCACTTCCCAGCTAATGATAAGGCCAAATGATTATGACAAACATTAATTTAAATGTCTTGACATGTTTTTTTTATACAAAAGTCAACTTTCTTTGTTTCCATTATTTGCAATTCAGTATTCAAGTTTTGGCCTGTTTCTCGAGGGCAAAAACACAATGACTCTCTGAGTTTATCTTAATGCAAAAATGGTGCGCTTCTGAGCGAACACGCATGTTTTCAATTAACTGCAAATATATGCAAAACTCATACAATATATGTATTTTTAACAACTTCATTAGTCAGCATATTACTACTAACAGGCACAATTGAAAAAAATGAAATAAGACAACCTATTTCGCTTTGAAACAGACGGAAAATACATTTTATGGAAACATTCCCACAAACTTCCTATTCGAATTACATACAAAGCTGCAAATTCATCTAACTGCTGAAATTTGTTTTGACAGTTTAG
>JAHZNA010000839.1:0-16600 GCA_027743935.1 Sinodicranocentrus sp. ZH6 | reverse complement strand
ATTATTACTTTCCTCATATCCGAGAAAATGTCCTGAATTTCTTCTTCACATCATTACATTTTTATAGGTATAGTCGACAGTAGATTTTATACGAAATCAAAATCTCCACACGCTCACACACACACACACACACCTACTTTTATTTCTTCCATCTGCCGCCGATTTTATGGGCCAAAAATTTTTTTCTTCTCTAGATAGACATTTATCATCTTTTAAAATCTCACAACGATGCTCACCATCCCTCCTCATATATCTAACTGATATAATCATATTTGCATGTGAATGGGAATTGCAGTTATGCAAGGAAGATGCAAAGGCAGATAAACTCTGAATGCTTTTATTTCATTACAGCAAACTGAATAGCTGAAAGCTCCATTTCAAGTCAAGCAATCTTAATGCAGTTTATACGACTTCCTGGGAAATTGCAAGTACAAAAGGAATGGAGGCTAAAAGTTCTAGGCAAATTCTGCATTTACATTTTCGCTCACTCTTTACTCCGAAAAAATGTGAGACCCTCTGGATGCCCCTTAAATTAAAATCATTTACTCTAGAGCTGCAAGCCATCTGCAACAAAGTTGAGAGTGTTCCTCTAAAAAAATATTGCATTGCCAAACATTATGAAAATGAATAGCTACTTTGAAACGGATACTCATAGGTCGAGGTTCATTGTCTCTGTTGCCGTCTTCTCTTGTAAATGATTTAAATGATATAATTTGATAAGTCACATAACCATGCATTTTTCATTTTTTTCCTCTCCTTCCTAACCGGAATTTATTTTCAGCTGGAAGCTTTTTTGCATTAGTGTTTGACCTTGAAGTCTGGTAAAGTTGAGAGTATGGCTGACAACCAAATGGTAACCTTCTTTCATATGAAATACACTCAAGATGGATGTACAATAGCTTGTCCACCAATCTTGAAATACACTCTCTTCTATTCCCAGACGAGCCCTTCTGAGCAACTTTTAATGGTATTCTTTCATCCCTTTGCTTTGCGTCATTTAGCCAAAATGAAAGAAAAGAAGTTACAAGGATTTTCTCTTGAACTTTCTGGTATGGGGGATTCCAAGAATAAAACTATTTCAAACTCTAAATTATATGGTATCAAAGGGTTAATCTTTTCTCTCAAGAGGTGACTCTCTCTCTCTTTACAACATTTACTTTTTCTACAAATGAAATGGACCACGAAAATTTACAAGTTTGAGATGCATCATGAAGCAAACGCCATTCTTTATTACACTTGCCTAGTCTTTGACAAGAAGCCAGCTTCATTTGGATTTTTTTCTTGCTTTTATCCTAAATGACGGGGGATTTGGGATTTTTCCTCTTAAATCCAGATTTTTGAATCATTTCCAATAATTAATTTGATCATTTCAAGATGAAGTGTACTCACAACTCGACAAGGTCACTTAGCGGACCAATTCTTTCCTTCTCGAGCTCCAAGTTCACGGATGTATTGGAAAGGGAGTCACGAAAAAGTAAATTTAATTTGCAAAGCTATTTTCCGACAAGCCATCTACAAGTATTTCAACAAGTGGAGTTTAAAGTCGTTACTCAATTACCCCTTGTAATTCAATAACAGCCTCCACATGCTCCTTTATCCTTTCACAAGAGAATAAAAAAACGAAAGAAAAGTGGAATGAAAGAAGGGGAAAATCAATACCGGGAAAGCAGATGCACGTAATGTTCTAACTTATCCTAAGTAAAAGAAGCTATGTAATATCTATTTTAGAGTATACTTATCCTTGGAGGGAGTAAAAGCTAACTTGGAGAGGAGTAACGAGTAACTCGTTTTTAATTTTTGCACGACATAGGAGATAGGAGGATAATGATGATATGACCGGTCAAGGTAAGTTTATTCGACCGACGACTATCTTGACTAACTTCTTTGGAAATTCACCATTACTCATAAACTCATATCATGTGACTTTCACTACGGCCACGTGGAGATGATCAACCTTGAATCTTTGGGAGCTACAGAGGAAAACGTGTTTATTGGCATGTAAATCTGTCTTTCTCCTTTATCACTATCACTATAATTTTCCTTATTTCACGGAAACAGGAGTGAACCTCCCGTGCAATATTTTTTACTACACCTTTTAATAATCCCTACTGCAGGGATTGTATCTAGAAAAATAGGTGCTACTACTGGCTACTGTGTACTGGAGAAAAGTATTTTCTTCAAGGAGACCCGATTGGAAATTCTCTTGAGAAAAAACAGCCACTTTCATGTTTTCTTTTGTCCTTTTATATGGGCGAAGGAAACAAAGAGGCAATCTCAGAGTTTCCATCAAATGTGACATTTGAAGGTTACCGAAAGCGCACCAACATTATGCTCTATTGTGTGGGTGAAATCATCTTTCATGGGAGGAAATCGAGACTAAAAAATATCCACATAAAAATTCTTTTTGTGAGAGCGTTTGTGATATATGGGTAAGCTGTAAAATGGCGTTTTATAACTTNGAAGGTTACCGAAAGCGCACCAACATTATGCTCTATTGTGTGGGTGAAATCATCTTTCATGGGAGGAAATCGAGACTAAAAAATATCCACATAAAAATTCTTTTTGTGAGAGCGTTTGTGATATATGGGTAAGCTGTAAAATGGCGTTTTATAACTTGTTCATGTCGAGAAAGTGACCCATTTCGTTAGTCAATATAAAGCCATTATCTCTTTTAAAAATGATGTTAGGCTCACGCTCAGGATCACGGATCACATAAACCAAACCGGTAGCGAAACTGGTCATTTCATCAAGTAACAATTTATAAACTGCGCATTTAATTTTGATGGGGCTATTAAAAATATTGAATTATGCTCTTCACCAATAATCCTTTTAGGATAGTTTGCATCTTCGCAAAAGTAATTAGTGGAGAGTGTTTTCATTAGAGATGATGTTATTGGATAAATATTTCTGAGATGTTGTCACTCTCGTGTCATTCATTCTTTCGAAAATCACTCAGGGCAAGGTAAATTGATTTATTGAACGGAAACAAAATGCGCATTTATAGGGATATGCAGTGGATGAGTGGAACGAGCTCAGTCTCAAAGAGGTTTTTTGATATGGCGAACATAATACACAACCACAACCGTTAACCCAGTTTATTAATTGCTGTCATTACACTTAAATTGAAAGGCGTCATTCATGCAAACTAAGGAGGAAGCAGGTGCAAGGATTTCGTAGGATGCGCTACTAATGCAGAAGACCATTTTCTCTGAACATCATGAGTCATCCAAGTATAAGAGCATTTCTAACGAAAAATGATATTGATACTGGTGAACTAATAATCATTAATCGTGAGTGAAAAATATTATTATAATTATATGGCAATTCATCAAATACTGAAAGAATAGTACATCAACAATAACAATAGTTATAGTGAACTATTATTGATAACTGAAACTATGCAAGATGCAACTAACCCCTTCGCTTACGATGACAATCTGTTAACTGAGACTTGCCAGTTTACAGCAAACAAAAACCTATCGCCGCTAAGGTGCTCAATATTGCAAATAATTTCAATCCTTCTTTATCCATTTTAAAGTTCATTTCCAAATAAACCCTTTTTCCAGATTTACACGTCATCATCCCCACTAATTGCCGTTTGCTTATCGAGAAGCCGCAAAAACCAATATCCTATTTTCCCTAAAGTTTATATGTTTAGAAAAGAAAAGATAGGTGAATATAAAGTGTTCCAAGATGGTAAGCACATAATTTCCACCACTACCACAAGAACACCGCAAGTCTTGGCGGTTTCGTTGTTTTTGGCTTGCGTACTTTTCAGTACGTAGTATGACGTGCAAAATGACTGATAAGCTATAATGTTTTTTATTACTAGTACTACTACGCAATATTAGCATGTACCTACCCATTCATCAACCGATGAAACGTAACGTAGCGTATCATAAAACTTGTAACCTTCGTTTCCACACTGTGATCAATGGTCTCATTGGTCTCATTAAAAATTAATTAATAACAAGACAAAAGTGCATACCATTGTGCAACTCGCTAACTCCCTATTCATGTGCAAAATAACTAACCAGTATGTGGTCCATCACCCTCCCATTAAAAAAATGCTGAATATTAAATAAATCTGAAAAAGAACATTCTATCCTCTCCACATATATAGTTTTGCTTGGTATTCACTTACACACAAATTCCATTTCCTCTCGTCTTCCCTTCCCGCTCATTAAATAACATTCCATTAAATACAAATCATACGAGACTCTTTCCAGATTGATTTTATTCCTCAATGGAAACTACCACATAGCGAGAGAAACTGTACACCAAGTGGAAATTCCAAGAAGGAGCACATGGCTTGTCTCTTGATTCATTGGATAAAATACCGCAACTCAACTCACCCTGTATTGTCAATCGCTCGTAAGAAATGTTCTCTCGAGCATATTGACAAAAACTGAAATTATACAGTAGCAAGGAAATTACAAGTCAACCCATATCCAATATCAATCCGCATGGTCTCTACTCTACTGTTAACAGTTATTTGCAATGAGATTCGCACACAAAGAGTAGACAAGACAAATATATGATTTTCCACATTTAACATTGGACCGAATATTATGTATATATTGAAGGAGTCTAAGGAAATGCCGTCGGTGTTGGCAAACTTTGCATGACTAAGTGCCTAACATGAAACCTCACAATGCTCCGTAGGTTTTATGTATTAGGGACCTTATCTAAATATACTTTCCGAGCGAGTTCCTCTCCTCGTCTTACATGAACTTTGTAATGCCAGACATTCCTATGCATATTGTAGAAGCTGAAGCTGGTTGCAATCTATTTTGCGCTTTTCTTGCCGATATGCATAATGGAAATGGAGACACGAGGTAGGTGATGTGATGTAAACCGAAAGCAAAAATTACTTTTAATTTTCTCTGTCGAGTTTCGAGTTACATAGTAAAGCGAATGTAAAGCATGAGGCACCGAAAGCATATGCTGGGCATGAACGCTTTTAATATTTCCTTTCAGTTTTAGTAAATACACAATCCCTCATTAGATATGAATGACTGCTGCTTATCAATGAACAATTTAAAGTAATCAAAATATCATGTCATTCGAGCCCCCAGGGCCTGTCGCCCCTCCATTCGTTTGAAAAGCAGCATCCGACGGGATCTCCCTCATCATGTGCACTCCAGCCGAACCGTTTGTTAAACCGTCGTCGTCACAAGAGTCACCACGACCCAGTCCCCCGTGGTTAACCACAGCTGTCAAAGTGTTCTCGCTCAGATAAGCGTGCTTGCCACCACCACTCTTATTGTTCAAGTTGTTCTTCTCCATGAGATAGTTCACCACTTTGAGGAGTTAACCACTTTCTCGAGATACAGTTTTCTTCAAAATCTTAAAAACTAAATGGCTTATTCCTTAAATAACGATTACTTGTTTACGCTAAAATCCCTTGAATTTATCTTAGCTTCTCCGTCTTACAATATATTACACAAGGTAAAACCTCTCCTTAATTAAAACACTGACTGAGCGACCACCGGGTTCCTTGGAATTGACAATATTATCGAGAACACAAAATTCTATACCCTATTTATATACAATACAATGTGTCCGTAATACTTGAAGGAAACAGATGTCCACCGTATACTTTACTTTTGCTATGTATTTTTCTTATTATCGATCGCTTCGTGATTTCATCCAAAATCCCTCTCTTTGGCCACTGCTTTGCTTTTATCCCAAAATGTGTATGTAAAATTATACCACCCAAGATATCCTTACAATTTATGTGTCAGTCAGGATTCAGTTTTTTCCCTAATTTCTTTTTACACGAATATATATGTAGCACGTGCTTCACAAAAACATTTATATTACTGTACCAATTCTTATGTGGAAAAAAACGGACAAGTCGTTTAACCAGCACAGCTCTTAGAGAGCACGTGCATGCACCGCTTTTTCTATTTCCACTTTCTGCTGGAGACGCTTTCACAGGAAAAAATTATAAATTAGAAGTTTTCTCTCTTTTGCTTCAGACTAAATACGACTTTGTCTATTGAATAGTTTTACAGTTTATATGATACAGAGTAACTTACACAAGTTTTTATGCAGAGTTTTTTCTTTGCTAATATGCTCTTTTGCGCGAAAAAATAAAACCTAAGGAGAGCTCCTTTTCTCCTGCACCAGTTTTTCTTCCTTTTTGACAAGAAAAATAATTAATGCTAATTCTTCATATATATGTATATATTTTTCTGTGATACAAAAATATCCACAATTTTTGCGTCTTGACTCAAGAAATCACAACAGTAGCAACTTATTACAGCGGTTGTATAGCGTAAAACTTAATTAGTTGACTCTTCCCTCTTTCACAAAGCAATTTGAATCTAAATGAGTAAGAATTTCTAGTTAATTCGATAAAGGTTGTATTGATAGATGAAAATGAACTAAAGAGGAAATTCTAGAAGGATAGAAATGGTGAGCAGATTCTGATGTAATTAGCCAGACAGGCTGGTTTCGTAAACTTAACGGGTTAGTATTTTCCCGTGGATTTCTCAACCGTTGCAGACGTATTTGTTGGAGATGATGATAATCACTAGAGCTACACCCTATATCCATATAGGACAGATATGGAGTGTGACTGTTTCTTAATCTATATTTTGGAAAGTTACCAAAAATAAAGTTTCTGACGAAGTAAGTTTTTTGTATCGGAGAAATTGGAAAACTATATCTTAACTTATTAAGCCTATAATAAATCTAAAGTATACAGGATAATGTCATATCAAGTTTGAATTCAAGAAGGATTCACATCAGATAAAAGCAAATTTTTTGACCGGAAATACATCCAACTTTATCAATCTACATTTGCTTAATTTACAATGATTATTCGGATCTGTATAGTAATTGGTGCAAGTTTTTTTAAACAAATACAAGAAATGTCGTCAAACTGCACAGTATTTGAAAGACTGCACACGACAAGGACCCTTCAGTCCAACGATGATGGTAGTGAAGACTGTTGTCCTTGAAAAGATGTTTGTTGCACTGATTGCCTTATATTTTGAAAGTGGGTTGTAAACAATGAGGATATTAGAGTTGACTTATTGTTGCAAGGAGCACTTTATGCTTTTCCTGCAAAACAAATAAGAATTCTGGTTTGTGTATAGCTACTTGTATGGCTGCAAAGCAAAAGTCGGAGATTGATTTGAGAAGGATGTTGACTTGTCGATGACTAAACGATGACTGAAGGCAAAATGCAGGGGTGATCCTATTAGCTCACTTGCAAATTCTCGGTCTCTCTGCTCCAACGAATGTGTGCATGCAAACACACACACACATATACACAGCTTCACGTACAGAAAAGCTCCAAGACTTTGGTTGATGTTCTCCTGCATAAAATGTGATGCAGAGGAAGACATACGAGAATGGATTTTGCTTATGCGAGCATGCATATGAGAGAGAAAAAAGGAAAAGAAATTTCGGACAAGTGTAAACCTTTTTTGCAAGTTGTGTGTGCTTCTAGCTGACAAAACTGCACAAGATGTAAGTTTGGGTAGTGTGTAGTCGGGAAAAATAATATTGTGTGTTATCTTATGTACTCATGTGTGCTGAACACTTTTTTCTTGAAGGAAAGAAAGGACTCTGTGGAGAAGAAAGGAATCATGGGATATTTCTTTTTGTCCGTGAAGAGCCTACATGAGATGTGCATAGACAGGTAGGGAAAAGATAGTATGTTTTATGAGATATGAAAAACTATTTTTCGCTGGGAAATGGTAAAGGTACTCATATAAACATGGGGGAGAACACGGTTGTACTGGCTACTTTGGAGAAACTTTTTGTAATTTCTTGTAATGTAGATTTTTATAATGAAATTGAGGATTATAGCATATATCTACTATCTACACTTGGGTGGTCTATTCTATGCGTTCTAAGCTATTCTATATGGTTTATAACCTATTGGCATTTCGGGATTTTTCCAATAAATTGCTTGAAAACTGTTATTCCAATTTCCTACTTGGAGTTCTCGATGTCACCTGAAAACTACGATGTGCTCACTTCCCGACACCGAAAATTGGGTAAACTATCTCTCCTTGAGTGTATTTTCGTCTTGTCATTTACCTCCACTGTCGGTTTTTTACAAACAACTATATCATACCTACACAACTGTATATACCTATTTTAAAACTGATTATATCATCCACAGACCCGTTAAAATTATTTAAACGGAAAATTGCCTAATATGAATAATTTGGTTGTAAACAGCTTTTCTTAACTATCTTCTCTGACTATATTTACCTACCCTAATTCATTCCCTGCGGTATTCACTTCTAACTCAAGAAGAGTAAGAGGTATCAATTTATCTCAAGTAACTTCTAGTTAATCCATCCCAACCAAAGCTTGATGTAATACTTGCCACTTTCAACTGTTTCAACTTTTCTTAATTACTTCCATCATCGTACGTACATTTCCATATCCAAAATTTTCCCCTTTGATGTCCCTCTTAATGAGATTTTCCACTTGTCTTATTACTCATTTAGTAGAGCACATCTAGGAGAATGTTACCAAGTTTTAATTTAAATCTTCTCATCCCAAGAATTGCACTGTGAGTGATCCAGCTCAAACTACATTTTCTCCATTCGTTTCCGTCTCCATCTGGATTCTATGCGGGGTACATCTTTCTTAAGTAAAAACTTGTAGGGATATAGCTAGTGATTCATACAAGAGTCTAATTTTGTATCTGACTTTGACATTCCTTCCCTACATTTCTATACCACAATCGGTAATCTTTTTCCCGACTATACGTTGTTTCTCAGACTTCTATCATTTCCACAGACCATTAACCTGCTTCTCAAGAATGTATTGAAAAGATAAGATTATGTATTTATGGTCATAAATATGCAGCCATTTTAGATGCTTATGGAATGAGGATATGCTAATTAGACATAATGTCTCAAATGACCTTTCTCTGCAGAACGTCAAATGCTCACCTTTTGAAATAAAAGCGAAATCTATATATTATGCAGAGATGGAGAAGCGGCCAAGCTGAAAATAACTTTTTGCCTTTTTAGAACCCCTCTTGTCAATGTTTGCAGGGATGCAATATGTCTGTGAGAAATGATAATCTTGTAAATGGAAGTCATTTTTTCCTCTCCAAAAATAAAATCCAGTTGTTTGAAAGATTATTGGAATAAATGAGTTTGCTCTTGTAGGGCAAAGACCTTAACATTTCCAAAAGGTAATAACCTTAACGGGATCAGGATTGTAAATGGGATTCATTTGAATGAATGGCAATGACAAAAAACTTATTAAGATACTTAACTTATATCACATCGAAATCCGATCCACGTGAGAGGCTTATCTTTTGAGAAAACTACGAGGGATAAATTGTTATTGCTTGAGTGGCAAAAAGGAGGTTGGACTGGTTGGAGGTGGGGCGATGTAAATCCTTTCTTTACTTAAATTACATTTGTGTATTTTTTAAAGCTTGTTGTGATTCCTGTGGATATTTTTTTGATCTTTTACTGCTTTTCAACCACGTACTAAATTACTTTGATGGACTCAAAACGTGCTGGGGCATTGTTTCAAAGGATTTGCTTTCCTTTTGTTCTTCCACTTTCCTTTCAGGTTTAAATCGATTTTTTATAAAAGAAAATTTTGTGAGGAAAATCCTTTTCCATTTTCACTCTACAATCGTAATCATGATATGATCACATGCCCTTCAAAAGTACGACATGATATTTTTAGACAAGACTAAATAATTTTTGGATTATTTCCTTCATAAAAATATTTTCTTTCATTAACCCACATATTTCAGACCAATTATTGCATACCATGAGACGAGCTCATGGGTGACGGTGACCTTCAAAAAATATTTGCAAGTGCGTTTTACACTTTTCAATGGAATAACCACATGACAATAGCATGCCTGTGGTATATATGTTTAAAATCTGACGTAATTCAGTGCACTCCAAGCAAAGAAAATTTTCTAATCGATAACTTCTTGATATTGAGTAGACATGAGCTGCAAGTGCAAATGCCAAAAGAAGCAATACATATGCACATACATACATACAACATACTTGTTTTCTCACCTCACCTGCAATTATCCTATTCAACTCGGTACATGTACGTTCACGTTGCAAGGTTAGAAAGCGGTATGGAAAAGAAACAATGAAAAAATATATTCTTAACCTACCACCACATCCACTTTGGGAACTTTGATGACTAGGATGATTTCTCGTAAACCACGTGATCCCGTCTCCTTTGTTGACAAGATAACAACAGCTGAATGATGCACACGGTAATATTCACACTTGAATAGGAATCAAAATTGTGTTCCAAAATGTGTAATTCTCCTAAGGAAATTCCTTTCAAAAATTTGAATTCAAAGCCGACCGAAAAACTTTCAAGGCGAAAGACTCCCCGTGAAAATGTTGACTGCTAGCCAAAAACTGTTCTGTTTTCATTTTTGGCATTTGCAAAAGGCTGTGTGGTGGTGGTGACGATGATGATGAGAGAGCACGAGTAGCTCACTTGCAATGCATAACTTCCCTACATTCCCCATACAAAAATATTCTTATATGTATATCATCATCATCCTACCCACCAAACTCATAAAAATGAATACCTTTGCACACATAAGGAAAAGCTGTGTTCTCAGACTTTCCCGTAGTTTACCGAGGGATATCGACCAGGCGGAAAGTGAAGGGAAAAAATTCTCTTGTGTTGAATAATAGGAGCCTTTTCGTGGGCGCCATTCATATCAGCATGCTGGTCATACTACGCGAGTACTACTACTCATATATTTTTTTACTTGTTTCCTTCCCTTTGTGACGTTCATAACGTAGAGTCATATAGCACAAGTGGCTCTATATAAGAAAAAAAATATGTGTAGCGAATTTCATTATAGTAAATTACCAAAAAGGAAAAAGGATAGGGAAAGAAATGGGAAATAAAGTGGAGGATTTTTCCTTATAATCGTCTTCCCATATATCCAATATGTCCTTTTCCATCATTCAAAAAGGATATAGATGTAAGAATATATGCTTATATGACTCATTTCATATAACCTTCATGACTTCTACTTGCTCCGTGGTTGAGGGGCTGGGCTGACGTGGGAGAAGGAAATTCGGGAGTTTTCGGGCTGGCAAAGAAAAAAATTCACAATCCGCGTTGGGCATTTTATACACTGTTACGTGGGGGTTTATAAGTCTAACAGTGTGGGTTACAGATATAGGGAGTATGGATGTATAAAGTTTTATGCACGAAAATTGTGGGAGTAATAGTATGCTTTGGTATATAATAATGTGTTCCTAATAACCACCTTTTTGCTATCTATCTACGTGTGCCCTTACAAAGGCGATGGGACTGTCGTATAAGGACAGAAACAGAAATAGAATTATATCCATAAAAAAGATATTTATTCAAAAGTTACATATATGTCTTTACGAAGTATGTACAGGGAAAAGTGCTTACTCCAGAGGTAAAGACAAGTAAATGTTGCAAAGGGCATCTTAATATTTTGTCGGCATTTTTTCTCCCAATGCCAGTCAAGGAGCTTACTACGCCGTAAGAATAAAGAAAAGAGGTTGTATGATATTAGCGCAGATCCTGATTATACCAGACTTCTCTCCCAGCTATCTCCTGTTTAGATTGGTACTGTGGAATGTGCTAGTATAGTAACACATGCATATTGACTTTGTAAGAGTCTTCTGGAGGTATATGTATGTGATTACTATGCATATTAGTTTCTAATGTATTTGTTTCTTTTTGTTTTAAATGTAGAGATATATAAGAATATACCTATGTTATATGTATGTATGCATATGAAAAGAGGAATAATAGGGTTTGCTTCTAGTTGGGAGAAATTATCGACCGAGACTTGGATCGCGATCGGGACACACCGTGACCGAGTCGTCAGATTTTTCGGAAGTCTTCTCCGGAAGCTTTCCTCTCGTGCTTCTTTCCTCATTCCTTTTCAACCGAATACACAGGATATACATATATAAATCGAATATTTATGTATGTTTATGGAAAGAATAATATGATATAGATTGATATAGGGTGAATAAGTCTTTGTTATATCTTCATGAAAATATCTACACTCATGTAATCCACACGAGTAACCTGTATCTATTATTTAGATAGATTCTTTTGCTCTCATTTCCTTTTTTATGGAAGTTTCCATTTGTCTATGCAATATGGTAGGTAATTATTCGTGTGTCTTTGCATAGAAGATGATGCAATGTTTATAGTTTCCAGCGCGGAGTTGTAAACGTTGGAGCTTTCCTTTTAGAATAAATATTGCATGTCAGCTTTTAGCTTGGAATTTACATAAACTTTATGTTTACTCGTTACCTTCCACATCCTCATATTTTCAGGTATGATATGTGAATATAGGATTACCACAGTGGAATTTATTTCATTCCAGCCCCAGAATAATAACACCCTGGAGAATTTCTACATTACATTTGAGCATGCATGCAAGGATATTTCGAAAGAGGGGATTATTAACCCAGGAAAAAAGGTTACATTGGCAGAAAGGAAATACACACAAAACTGGAATTAAATTATTTCCAATTTCCTCTTGAACTTTTCTATTTTCCTCTTTTACCTCACCGTATCCTATTTGAGAATATTTGCCAGGTTAAGTTTTCCCGGAGAGTTAAGTAAACAGGGTAAATTTCTATGAACTTTGCAAAACTTCAACTTTTTCAGTATATACGAAAACTGCAAGTGAAGGAGAGCACTCTTCAAAGTACTTGAAAAGAGGAAGCACTTTCAACAAGATTTCCTGAGAAGTTGGAAAGCATAAGAGGGGAAGATGGGGGATTGTTGGGAGAGAAGGATATATTTCACTTGTTTAGATCTCATCATCATCACTCAAGTGAGCGTGATACTCTTCTCAAAGTAGCATTCTCAATAGGGCGAGTGAATAGTACAAGAAAAGCATTTTGTATTTTCTCTGCTTCACTTCCTCCCCCGTCCTTCTCATCATCACAGAGATTTCTTATGCATCATGAAGTTTACAAGCACCTAAGGTAAATACAGACGAGAGCGTGCAAAAAATAAAATAGGGAATGCAGCCAAAGCGTGCATTCCACGATGGCTCTTTCAACAGAAAAAAAATCTCATAAGATTAAATCAACCAAGGCAGTACAGACAACAAAAGGTAGAAAGATGGATTTTCCGTACAAAAAAAGTCGTTATACTTATGACAAGAAGATATCGATATTTTGTAATATCTAGCGAAACAGAAAGTGTATAGGGAATTGCAACCCATTTTTTAATGCCAATGCCAACTCCTCCTTTGGAGGTCTTTGAAATGAAGACAAGCATATATCCAAACACAACTAGCGTTACATGGAAAGCAATGATATGTATTCTTATATACTTGAGAAAGGCTTATTAACTGGAGGATTCCATTTCACTTCCAGTGATGCAAGAGCACAGTGAGGGAGCTGCTTTTTGAATAAAAGCTACTCATCCCGTGTACAAGTGTGATATGATATGCTTGAAAAGGGACGTGACAAAAATGGAAGTTTCTGATGAGAATTTTTACAAAAAGTTTGATGTGCAGGGGAGATTTTATGTTGTGCAATAGTTTGCCAAATGATATTGTGAATTTTACACGAAGGGTAGGTAGCACTGTGCAAATTATATGGATATCAGAAGCAAAGTTGTTATCGATTGCAAACTTCCTGGGATCATTAAGTAAACTAGATAAGAAATAAATATAGTGTTCACCGATTGGCTGGAAAAATTGTCTGAATGAAATGAATGATGACTCGATTTTATTATACACATTGTAAAAAAATCTCCAGACGATGTAAACAATCATAGCTTTAGTTTGTAGTATTTTCAACGTTCTTTTGCACTATCTTGCTAAAAAAAACTATCGTTCCTGTTCGTAAGCATTTCCCATTTAAAAAGCTTGCATTTACTGAGTTTAACGAATTGAAGTCATAATATAAAGCTGTTCAATCTTATCTGCTGTTGTTATCGATTGCAAACTTCCTGGGATCATTAAGTAAACTAGATAAGAAATAAATATAGTGTTCACCGATTGGCTGGAAAAATTGTCTGAATGAAATGAATTATGACTCGATTTTATTATACACATTGTAAAAAAATCTCCAGACGATGTAAACAATCATAGCTTTAGTTGTAGTATTTGCAACGTTCTTTTGCACTATCTTGCTAAAAAAACTATCGTTCCTGTTCGTAAGCATTTCCCATTTAAAAAGCTTGCATTTACTGAGTTTAACGAATTGAAGTCATAATATAAAGCTGTTCAATCTTATCTGCACATTGTGCCTGAAACTATGGGGGTCGATGTATGTATTGGGGTCGATTTTTAAGTAGGCACGCTATTTGTTTGACGATTTTTATGCACTGCAAATTATCTTATTTCTTATCTAGTTTATATTGGGTTATCTTAGCTAACGTTCCATTGAAAATTTCCAAAACATGAAGTGCAATATATTACAAGTTTCAATATAAATATAAATATGAAGAAATGGGACCGACCACTCATTGAGAAAATGGTAACGTTAAGGTTTATATTATCGATCCACATTTTGCTTTTAAAGAATGGTATACATTTTTCCCACAAGAAATGTGAATATTATCGTATTCAAATTTTTGTGGATGTGGTCTTATGACGTTATCTCGTTTTTCTCGTCACTTTGACTTCATGCCAAGACAAAGGCGGCACGTGAGTTAAGCTTAACTGGAATCGGGATAAATATCGGCTCCAACAGATTTACAACTTGCCTCTCTTCCCTCCCAACGTTTTCCGACGATGGATGGAGTATATATATTACACATGGCGCTATATTATGAGATCTCGTCTATAACGTGGTTTTCAATGTTTGCGTTTTAAAATAAACCCGAGAGTACAAAAAAAGAGTCTAATTGAAAAAGTAAATCTGCCCGTTTGTCAAGTGACGAGGGTTATCCGGTTAGCAAATTTTTGCCAGAATTTGATTTACTCACAGTGTGCAAAATCCAAGAGTTGGCTTCAAGCTATAGATATACTGGGACAATGGACGATATATCTGTGGCTGGTATAAGGCAAGGCGTGATTCTCAAATAGAAATTAAGTTGAGAATGGATTGCACAACAGTTACGACAAGGCAAGGGAGGCATGGTCAAGGACAGTCATTCTTGAAGAAAACCAGAAGGAAATCATGCATTACTAGTAAATAGCGATTATGAACGGGCGTGTGGCTAGATGGCAAATTACTACATAATATTCGTAAATGCATTTTTAGCCTAGATGATTAAACTCTATTCAGCTGTTTCGCAGTGCGAGCTATACGAATCATCTTCCATTCGGATTTAGTTAATATTTTTTATTAAAATTTTGGTTGACGTTAAAGTTAGTGAAGTTTCGAATCATTTCATAAATCATATTTTTACTATATATCAAGTGCCATTTTCGAGCAGTTAATAATAAAAAACAAATAAAGATTATTTAACACTTTTCTGCTAATTACATTTGCTTACAATACCGGTGTAATTACCACCTCGTCTCGCCAGTCCTTTCTCATCCTTTTGTGTATTTTGCCTCTCTCGCTCTCTGTCTCGTTTGCAAAGCAAATATTTTTTCTACTTACACCTTGCAACGTTGCAAAGATTGTCTTGCCATGAATTCTATAGAAGAAAAATTGTAAATGTTCTACTCTCTTTATCCCTTCGTAAGATGTAAGGCAGAATCCAGTCTCTATACAATATCAAATTACAAAAACATCACCAACAAGGTGGCATGTCAGGATACAAATTCAGACAAAATTAGGTTACTCATATTCTTCCACCTTTCATGTCACACCACCACACGACTGTGAGTGACTAGAGGTTACAAAAACATCACCAACAAGGTGGCATGTCAGGATACAAATTCAGACAAAATTAGGTTACTCATATTCTTCCACCTTTCATGTCACACCACCACACGACAGTGAGTGACTAGAGGAAATATGCATGACGTGAGGGAATGGAATAATACACCGCGAAACGATCCAAAAAACTCTCTTTTCCATGTATATCTGCAAATAAACGATATTCTCATGGAACTTTGCAACTTCAAAGCTTGAGCCAGACTTTCCAAAACTTTTCATTCACAAACAATCTCTCCACATATTTTACTATACCTAAGGATAAATAGAATGAGCGAATTAGGAATCCTGCTCCTGGTGTATATCAGTAAAATAGCAAAGTATAAAAATTGCTCATTTCCGTGCAAATGAAATCATGAATCATGTCATCCCAGGATAGATTATTAAGAATTCACGTTTTTTTACTCCTGTAACCGTTCAAAAGCTATTAATTTTAATATTATGGTATAAAACCTTTTACTTTACTTCTTTTCTCCAAATTCCCATCACTTTTCATCTTTTTCAAACATCAACATTAGTGTTCATTAGTCATGTACACCAACAAAGCATGAGACGTCAAAGGAATAATGTAGAAGGCATAATGGACATCAAAAGCCTTCCGCCAATGTCATTTCGGATGGGAAAAATAATTTCCTTTCGCGGGTTCCCTCCCTTTCTGTGCCAAATCAAAGGAGACCTTTACCTGCCGGATGAGGATGGCGGTGATACAACGAAGTAGTAATTTCATCAGATATGCTGCCAACCACCTTGTTATAATG
>JAHZNA010000838.1:0-17544 GCA_027743935.1 Sinodicranocentrus sp. ZH6 | reverse complement strand
TTAGAGAGAACCGACAGGATTTTAATGGTTGAATCAGGTCACGTCCACCAGTCCATCATTTCCCATTCTGTATATTTTTTTCTTTATTTAGCTAACCTTCTCCGATCTATCTCCCGTATAGAAATAGAAGCTTGAAAGCTTCACTATATACAGAACTGACTGAACAAGTATAATTTTTGGATACATTAACCCTGATTACAAACAGTCTAGTTGGAGATTTTCCAATATTTCACATTCATACTGTACCCAATCCCACGCACACACACACATGAGGATAATCCAAATGGGAAAACAATTTTTTTTTCTCTCTCTCTTTTCAATCACGTTAAACTAAAGATTTGCCCCATACCAAGGAGAAAAAGGGTGACACACGCACCATACCCGAATGGGGACAACGGGAGTGAGTGAAAAGTTAAAATCCTCTTTCATTACAACTTCACCCACGGCGCCAAACCGAGTGAGTTGTCGTGTGCGCTGTCAATCACAATTTTCTTTTTTCATTCATCCCCAGCAGCTTTACAAGTTTGTTCTGTGATTATGATGACACCTCCGGAAGCGTCTGGCCTTTTGTCATTCTCTTTTTATTTAAGTTGTCCCTTCCACGACAATTCCCTGGTGGTGTGTACAAACAAACTGACAAGGTTATTTTTCCAGCACACAGAGAGAAATACATAAAGCTTTTACCATTTTACCACACAATCAACCCCATCAATAATCCAGAGGATTTTTGGCTTCATTTGTAATGTCCGCTTTCACTTGGCTTTTCCACCTCATGAATTAATGATATGCATGATGATCGCCGGGCATTTTGTTCCCTGGATTCACCACACAAAGCACACGGCCAGATTAGTATTTAAAGACAAGTTGAATAATAATATGAGAAAATGGATGGAAGGGGAAATTCTGACAAAAGGTCTTTTTCTCCTGGCAATTCTAGTGCATTATGTGTTTCCCTTTCTCTGTCCTTGATGGATTTGATGGAGCCCACACAATGGCTTTTGTTTGTATTGCATAAAGCAAAAACTGTTGTGCACGCTGCTTGCATTTTAATTCAGGCAAATCCACTTTTAATATGATTACTCTACAACTCTAATTGTGTTCTTAGGCCAATGCAATGAATCTTGTTGGCTTTGATGTTTTAATGGGAAAATGTGGTGGTTTCATTTTCCGACAATGTTTTTAAAAGAATCACTTATATTTTTTATGTCCTTCACAACATTTCTCAAGTTGCTCAATAGATGACCCAAGAGGTGTACTTTTTCTAGTAAAAAGCACAAATGCACTTTTCTACGCTTCTTTTCTCTCCTTTTTAGAATCACTTGGTGCAGCTCCTAGACAAGGGGAGATTTGAAGAGAGTGGAAAAAATTGAAAAGAAGTAACTTTTTTATTGACTGAAAAGAACCATTCAAGCGGAATAATATTGTCAGGTACACGTCGTCATCTTTTCTATATACGCCATTCATTTAAACTCTATACCTTTTTCTTTCAGCTGAGAAGAAAAAAGGTAAAAACGTGCATCACATCAAGAATATAGTTTTTCCCTATTGATCATCTAGTTACACGAGTGATTTGTTCAGGTACAACAAACATTATGTATTATTCAAGGCACTTTTTGTGTCCTTTTTAGAATCACTTGGTGCAGCTCCTAGACAAGGGGAGATTTGAAGAGAGTGGAAAAAATTGAAAAGAAGTAACTTTTTCATTGACTGAAAAGAACCATTCAAGCGGAATAATATTGTCAGGTACACGTAGTCATCTTTTCTAGTGGAAATATACACTATAAGCCATTCATTCAAACTCTATACCTTTTTCTTTCAGCTGAGAAGAAAAAAGGTAAAAACGTGCATCACATCAAGAATATAGTTTTTTCCCTATTGATCATCTAGTTACACGAGTGATTTGTTCAGGTACAACAAACATTATGTATTATTCAAGGCACTTTTTGTGTCTTGGAAAAGGCAAAGAAAATGCGACAGAGGCTTTCATTAATAATCTGTGTAGCATGTTCTTCATTCATTATGGGTGGAGGGGAGAAACGTGTTAGTTCCCTTATTCTCTTTTCTTATGGGCGCGACAAGGAAATACGTATATGTCACCTTTTGGGAAATATTGCAACCTCGCCCATGTCCAAACCATGGTTCACGCTAAGGAAAAAAGGTGCATTTGCCGATTTGTACATAAAACACCTTTTTGTGTTTGTGGAGACTGCTCTTTTATACATGACGAGGTAATGAGCACCTCAAATGAACACTGATTATATCCCATTCATCCTTTTGTATTTGATTCTTTTTACCGGCCATTTTCACCTGGTAAAAATCTTTTGATAAATAAAAAGAGGAACAAATGGTGTGATGGAACAAATGGGGAGTCTTTTTCTTGCGTCTTTTAGTGAGGGGTGCACCCTCAGGGTTTTTTATTCCTTTTACCGGCCATTTTCACCTGGTAAAAATCTTTTGATAAATAAAAAGAGGAACAAATGGTGTGATGGAACAAATGGGGAGTCTTTTTCTTGCGTCTTTTAGTGAGGGGTGAACCTTCAGGGTTTTTATGCTTGCCTTTAGAAATTCAATACAAAAAATGGAATGGATCAGTACAATCTGAAATGGACATCAAATCCACTTCAAACGACGTCGAATCCACTCCATTTTGTGCGTTTAGGTAGATGGGTAATCTGGAGACGTTGGGAAACGTGGCTAGCATTTATTACTAAACGATTCACAAAACTATTCATAATACTATACACATTATGGGTCTCCGCTTATTGTTTCTGAAAGTGTCGTGTAAGCTCCAGACATTTTTACACATGTCTATTTCAACTTGATACAAAAGAATTTATCCATTCCATCTTCCAGTGCAGTCCATGCACTTGTATTGCACTAGCAAAAGCCTTCCAGTTGAAAGAAGAATGACAAGATAATCCAGTCCAGGAGCTGTATCTTTTACACATCCAGTTCCACACAGGAAAGCTGGCGCTATCAATGTCTAACAACTTAATTTATCTTTGAGCAACATCATCCAATCCTGTTTTGTGTTCGTACCGTGTTGAAAAATGTACAGGTTTGACATGACAATGAAAATGGGAAAGAGGATCCACATGTTTTTTTTAGCGTTTCAACAACTTCTATTCGTGTTTTTCCATAAAACATAAGCAATTTTTGTGGCTCCTTTTAGTGGTGATTTACTGGTCGCAGCAGGATCGTGACGGTATCTTGACAGGGGTATTGCGTTATTCGTTTAAAAACTGATTCCAGTTCTTACTAGATGAAGTTTCAAATCAAGTTTAACTTCAGAAATTGCATACCGATAACCAAATTTTTCTTGTGTACTGTAACGCCGTCAAAATATATTTTCAAAATGCACTGATCTAATTGATGCACAGGTCTGGTGGGTTTGTTAGCGATAGTATCAGAATTTGTAAGAATAGTAGAAATTAGGACTCACAATATGCTTGGTGAAATCCAGCAAAACGCCCAAAATGTCAACCCTCCTCACCCAACATTTCATTCCTTAAAGGGAATCAAATTTTAATGAATTTTTAATACCAAACCGTGACGCGCTCTCTTTGTGGTTCACTGGACCAAATAAACTATCACATCACCATCTTTCCCTATCATGAAATAATAAAAACAACAAAATAGAAACCAACTATAGAAATCCCTTTCGCCCCGAGCTACAACACAAAAGAAAACGACTATATATTATTCTCTATAGATGAATCACTTGAGCGGTGTCATCCACACAGCAAACAACCCCTTCAGAGACACTCTTCCCTTTCAATGCAGGAAACCTTTGAAGCTTCTCTGAGGACACTCTGTTGCATGTGAAGCTGAAAACTACTTAAATCCTGAATGAATCACCCTTTTCTTTTCCCCTCACTAAAATATCTTTTTCAGCTTCATCATCCCTTACACGATGTCAATTCGACTCTGACACGTGCTCCTCAATGTGAAATCTATCAAGTGACATTTCCCACTCACTGTGAATGCTCCCATTTCCCTCAAACGTAATGATAAATTCATCATCAAACTCTCACTCTCTCGTATGCATCGCTTCACTTTCACATTTTATCCGAGAAAAAGGATGAGCGGGAGGAGAAGGCGAGAAAATCTGTCTTTGAAATGGTCCCATCTTCCTTTGACTTCTTCTCAACCGGAAAGTTTTAACAATTACGGGTTTACACCACTCCACAAATCCCTCAGCCACTTGAGGGATTATCAACATTATTTTATTACATGGAGTACATCCAAAGTACAGCGGAAGAGTCCGCATATTTCAAAATAATTATGGGAAAAGCGTGCCATGTCGAGGGGAAAGGGGACATGGCAAAGGAAAAGGAGACGAAGGCGTGAGGTGGAAACTTATCGTGGACTTAGCAAGAAACAAGAAATAATACAACTCAACTGGACATTTTCCTTTCTACCCCAGTGACAGTATTTTTCTCTCCCTCTGGTGACAAAGTTATTATCATTACATCATCATCTACATCATTGTCACATTTTCTGTGCGTTGTCGCATGGGGTAATCCTCTCTCAAGGCGAGAATACTCTTTGTTCATTTGTTTCCACCACCGCGTAACAAACTCGGTGTTATCAAAGAAAATCCTTTCATGTAAAACTAGCAAAATGTTATTACAACTCCATTTCCTAATACGCAAAATAGCCTTTGGACCCTAGAAAAAGAGAAAGACAGGGTGTTTTTCTCTTTGTAAATGTGTGTCTCCCTTGCGTAACGAGACTGTTATGGGAAATTGTAAGCTCTGTAATAGCTACATTTATCCAAGCCTGGATAACATAATCGGGGAGGAGGGGAGGGAAGAAAAAAGACACACCATGTGAGATGGCGTTTGTTTCCTCATTCCATAATGTAATATCCTATTCTTTCCAGGAAAGTCTGGAAATTGGAAGGTAAACTTTTGGATGAAAGTAAGCTGCCACTTTGATGGAAATTGGAGCAGTAGCAGTTGCACCACATCCGTGGAGAATCTTGTTCAGCATGCATATTGCATCCAGGGATGCACCTTATTTTTCCTGCTCCAAAAGAAAAACACTTTTCCTCCTCTGAAATAACATTACTAACGTGTCCAGTGAAATGAGAAATGCAATTTCAAGCTGGACCCGGACAACAAGGGAAATAACAGAGGGAGGTGGATGATGGGATAGATGATAAAATATAGATTGAAAGGGAGGGACCGTAACGAAAAAAGTAAAGTGCATCCATCCATCCGGCCAAATGCATGGGATGAAAATCACCGTCATTATTATTAGCTTGATGCACTTTTATGAAGTTTTATTGCAATCTCTGAAACCCATACGGAATATAAGAGCCAAAGTGTACTTTTTTTCTTTGTGAAACCCCGAAAAAAATGAGAAGGGATGAGTCCGTGAAAAGTCTACTAAATTGCGCCATTTTCATCATTACCCACTGCACTTTTACTCTTATTGGCTTTTTGTCCCCTGCAAACTGCATTACATGCATCCTTAAAAGGGAAATTCATGAGGGCAGTTAGACTAATACCGATGTCTGGGGTAATTTCCCTGGGTGCATTAGCACGACTGTAACATGGCGTAATATAAAAATCAAGCTAATTTTGAGAATGTACATTCCCGGGAAGATACATAAAAGTAATTCCAAATCGACTAGTCCTGTTTTTTGTGTAATAATAACAAAAAGATATAACAGTTGTAATAATAATCTGTGACAGTATCTACTACCATTAGAAGGGTGGGGTGGGTGCGGTGCAGTCACAAAGTGATGTGGATGTGGTGCCGATAACAATGTCAAAATAGAAATAAAAAACTTTTCGGTTTTTCTTTGAAAACTTTTTTTAGCGAAATATAATCCCATCCCTTTCAATTCCCTTTAGGTTGTTGTCTCCTTCTCCATATTAGTTTTAGCCTTTGCTGTGAAAAAAATGTAAACAGTTTTTGGGGGAAGTTTTTGTTGAGGGATAACCCCAAAGTGCTCTCGTGGGGAGATGTCTCTGGAGGAAGGGAAAGGTGGTGATACTTCTGTTTTTCTAAGAGGGGTTGCTAGGTATGGCGCAGCTTCCCATGGTCAAGAATGCGTTTCTAACTTGGTACTTTTTGGTATCATGGGGTGGTGATTTAGGGAAACTTTAGTGATTTTTTGGAAGAATCTGTGAAAGAGCTTAGTCGTTTTTTATTCCTTCACGGCTCCCTCCTGAAGGACTCATTTGAAAAGGTTCATTGAGCCAATAACTGTCTCTGCAGTCAGTGTGCATTCACCATAGGAGTGCATGTTGTAGCTAGAGTCTACTCAAGTGTGAATAATGTTCATTGATTGAATTTCGGGTGGGATCGATGATGCGTAATTCAATATATGTTTCACTTGAAAAATGGGATAGTTATGGTATTACCAAGAGGAATAACGAAAGAGGACAAGGGTAGTTGCATCTTTTGTACTGTTTCCTCAGAAAATGAGAAACCTTTTATAAAAATCCTTGGGAATGAAGCCTATTATGACAAATTGGACGTTATTTCGTCAATGCCTGACTGGATTTTGAAGAGAGCTTGGGATGATGAGAGAAGAGAGGAGGGATGATGGGGGATTTTACTGAAAGTTGTAAAATATTTAGAGGTTACAACGCCATCTTTGAGCATTAAAAAATGGAGAGGTGACAGATGTTTCTTACTTTAAAAAAATGTAAACAAAAAAGGGTCACTGAATCCAATACTTTTTAAAAAAAAATACAGAAATCGATACAGCTCTACATCAAACAAGCTAAAGCAAGGACAATGGCCTGTCTTCAAATGAGACGCAAAATATTTCACCACTGATCCCAGAAATGACCCACCCGACAAAGAAAAATGGGCAAAAGAATGAACGAAAAGGGAAAAACTGTAAAAGAGCATATTTTTGGGGATCTAGTTTAGCTCCATATTTCACGAGTAATTTGATACAATTTTTTATGCTGCACATTTCTTTCATAATATCATCACTCCTGTTTAGCTCTATTGACTGTGTGCATTCATTCTTGTGTCTGGAGAAGGCATTTGACGCTCAAAATGTTCCCTCAAAATCCACCCATTCTCCTTTTCTTCAGCATCAAATCTCTTACAATTGTTGAAATCCTGTACACAACCCACTAAAAGGTATGTTACTTTATTCTTCGTCATTCACATCGCTATTAACTCAATAACAATAAAAGAAACAGAAGTAACGCTCGTTCACACATGAGATTATGACTATTGCTGGGTTTAGTCATACATAAAACTCCTTCTGACAACGGAAGAAACGACTTGTATGAATTGAGATTTTATGACCTTTAAAATATGGGAGTGACGAAGAGTTCAATTTCTATAAAAATCTCAATCTTTGAATAGCTTACTTTTGATCAACTTACATACGAAGAATGACTCAATGTATCTAAATATAATTAGAAATATACGAAAAGGTTTCAAAAAAAATAAGGGCGTAAATAATACTACACACTTTGAATCCTACATTCCACTAAAATAACGCATGTCTATGATACAGTACTAGCAGCTGTTTCTGAATCCTCACATCTGATCCATTTCACAGGCATCGTTAAAAAGCAGCTTCATGGCAAAGGGCATAAGGTCAGTGTAACAAGTCGCTTTTATGATCGGTATTTCAACCTGATATATTCCTACACCCTCAATAATACAGAGTTGAAAATGGTAAATGGGATCCTTCGAATTTCTTCATGTTTAACTTGAGAATCCTAAAGTGCACTCACGCAGACTACCTACTATGCAAGTAAGAGTAGCATACTTCAAGCTCATAAAATTATACCAAGAGAATTTTTTCCGGGACTCTTTATGTGTGTTCCTTTTTCAGCATGTAAAGTCAACAGATTTGATGAAGCATAAGCAATGCATTACATAAATAGTTTAAGCTGCACTGAGCAGAGTACTGAAACCTTTTACATATCGTTGACTGCTGGATGCTTAATTAAGCTGAGCATTTTGACATTTGAAATTTGACTACCCAGCATGAGTCCAAATACAGGCTAGGTTGACTTTGTATGTCTCCTGGACTGTCTGAAATTTTTTTTCGTTGTCGTTACTCGTTACTACCCTCCTCTCTAAAATCCTCTTTGGGATGAGTGACATGCTGACTCGTTATTTTTCTCACTGGAAATGAGCAACCATAACGTTATTATTTACATGGTATTACATTTTTTTTTTCATTGTCGTTACTCGTTACTACCCTCCTCTCTAAAATCCTCTTTGGGATGAGTGACATGCTGACTCGTTATTTTTCTCACTGGAAATGAGCAACCATAACGTTATTATTTACATGATATTACATGCACACTGACCTAGTTCATTTTCAATACAAACTGATATCCCATACTAGAGATATTTTACACTTCACATGTCGACAACAAAAATGGAGCTTCCATACAGATTTAGAAAATGGACTGATGGCTGTGTGCACAAGCAAAAGGGATGAAATTGCATTTGTTCAAATGTCAATATTTCCAGCAGTTGGATTGTATTGTTGGCAAGAATGGAGCATGGATATATATGTCCAATTTTTCAACTGTAATGATGCACACATCATTGGAGTTTTTGTGGGAGGGAAAGGAACTGGAAAGAATGGGCAGCCAAATGTTACACTTAAGCTGGAAAAATGGATCACATCAACTGATTAATATGCAGATTCAAATGAAACGGAACATTGCTTATTCGGACAGTTTTTGTGGGTAAAACTGGAACTGGTGCACACAGATATCAAACACTTTTCCTTTACAATTGAATCTCCTGCTGTGCTAAAATTGGAACTTGCACAAGTAGAAAATAAGACAAAATGTTTCATTTCAGGATTCATGACAGTGATTGACTGCTCGCATGCATGAAAGTTTACCTAATTTTTTGATGTGGAAAATGAAGTGCCCTCGACGGTTGCCATTTCCAGCCACACAAGCTTTTTTAGACTGTAGACGCTTAAATTATGGAGCTTATTGTTAGTTTTTTTGGGGGATTTACGGATTTATGAATTGTAATTGACGTCCAAAGCGGAAACTTGTCAGTCTTGATGGTTATCTGAAGCAGCAGCTATTTCTTCCTTTTGTTAACGATCTTACATCACTTGTTTTCACGTTTTGTTTTAAAGATTTGTAAAACTGGGGACGTGCCTATTTTAAGAAAAATAAATCCCTTTCCCGTAGGAATACTCTTCTGGGCAGCATCACATCACACATTTTTTGGTAAAAAGCTGAAAACTTTGGGGAAGACTTGAGATCATTGCATGTGGCTAACGTAACCCTTTGCTTTTTTCAAAGCTGAAGTTGCTCATCACCACCGATCTCCTTTGAGGGCCCACACACCAAGTGATTTGTCACGGTGTTGGAAAAAAATGAGGGTTTGTAGCATGTGTTTCATTGTTTAACTTGCATGTAAGATGTCCCATTGTGGTTTATGATACATAGTGACAATTTTTCTCCGCTCCCTTCTAGACATCTGAAAAGTTTTATGCATGCAGGGAAATGTCTGGAGATTTGAGATTCCTGAGCCCACCCGCGAGACCCATTGACACGACATTTCCCTGTGAAAAACATACATTTCTCGTTTCGAAGAGTATCATGAAAATGTAATAAAACAGAGGGGTGCATTGTCATCTCAAGCGAAAAGGTATTTCACATGAGAGAACGCTTACAATCTATATTTTTTCGTGATTTTTATCTTTTCTTTATGTGGATGTGAGGATGAGAACTTGAAAATGTGGAAAGTTTATGGCAGCGTGATGTAATCCTTGCATGGGGTAACTTATGATATGTTTTATTGAAGGTTTTCTTGCCTAAGGTCAGTTCACGAATTAATGATGTGAGAACGAGGAGCGTGGATAATTGTGAATATTTTGAATGAATGGTGTGTTCAATCAAAAAATTGCTGCGTGAAGATATGAATACATATGAAAAGTATTTTTCACGGGATTTTCCGTCCGGAATTTTTCAGCTTACAGTAATACTTCAANTATTTTGAATGAATGGTGTGTTCAATCAAAAAATTGCTGCGTGAAGATATGAATACATATGAAAAGTATTTTTCACGGGATTTTCCGTCCGGAATTTTTCAGCTTACAGTAATACTAATACTTCAACTTGCAATTGCAGAGAGTTCATTGAGTTTTTCCAGAGTTGGAATGGGGATGAATTTATTGAATTTTTTTTTAGTCATGTTGGTAATAAAAATATATGCTGAGTGATTGTTTCTTCGAAGTGCGTGGCGCAGCGCGCAGGCTCTCTAATCCACCGAGAGACGACATGACGCAATAAAACAATCCCCAAGACAGCATACCTTCCAATTATTAAGTGAAATGCTATTTTAATTCTGCGACAATATTTTACCATTATCTGTTAGTAGGGTAGTTTATAAATCCGTGTTTATAAATCATTCAGGCGTTTTTATCATACATTTTAGCAGTACTTCCACTGTAACTGGGATGATCTCGAAAATTATTTTTCTGTATTTGATTACATTTGCCCTAATTGTTATAGTTATAAATATTGGCAATAAAAATAGTAGAAATCGTTATCTATCCAAACATCCTGTTCTTATCGTGGTTTCATATGACGGTTTTAGACACAACTACTTCCAGCGCACAAGTACACCCAACCTAGACCAACTCCGTGACGCTGGAGTCAGTGTTGACTTCATGAGGAGTCAATTTGTCTCAAAAACTTTCCCAAATCATATGTCCATCGTAACCGGACTGCACACAGAAAGTCATGGAGTTGTAAACAGCGCTTTTTACGATCCTGTTTACAATCGAACCTTGGACTATTCCCAGAAGGAATTTTGGAACTTGGACAATCTCACTACACCGTTGTGGACTTTGAATGAGCTACAATATAAAAATCGTCAAAGTGGTATGATAATGTGGCCAGGCTCAGCTTTTCCTTACGAAGGAATCCCCCCTTACCGATTATTACGGTGGAATGAAAGTTATCCTTATGAAGACCGCGTGGATCTAGCTTTGGAATGGATAACTGATAAAAATCATCCAGTAAACTTAGTCTTCATTTATTTCGACGTGCCTGACAAAGTAGCTCACTTGTATGGACCAGAGTCTCCTCAAGTTACAGAGTACATCAAGGTTGTAGACAATATAACTGGATATCTTTCAAGGAGACTGAAAGAGTTTGGAATTTACGACGATGTAAATCTGATTTTATTAAGTGATCATGGATTTCACGAAGTTAAAGAAGAAAACATAATTGACTACAGTGAAGCTCTAGTTCCGGACACTTATCAAACATTTGGCAGCAGTCCTGTCGTCCATATTTTGCCCAATGATGGGATGACGGAACAAGTTTACTTGTCACTAAAGAATCTTTCCAAGAGGGAAAACTTTTCAGTGTTTAAAAAGGAAGAAATGGAGCCATCCTGGTTTTACAGAAATAATCGGAGAATAATGCCCATTGTTATTGTAGCCGATTTGGGATTCGTCTTTCAAGATTTTAAAAAAAGCATTGAATTTTATAGAGAGAAATTTAACGTTACTCTAACTCCAGGTCGTGTGTATGGGACTCATGGATATGACAATCGTCAACAATCAATGCATTCATTCTTCATAGGGCATGGTCCAGCATTCCGGTCGGGATATAAAGGAGACAACTTTGACAATGTGGATGTGTACCCACTAATCTGCAAAATTTTGAATCTCCTTCCGCGACCTAATAATGGATCGATGAATAATGTGCAAAAGTTGTTGAAGACGAAAACCATTATTATGAAAAGTCAAACAGGATGGAAAATACAGCTAGTTGGGATTTTTGGAGGAGCTTGTAGTTTAGCAATGTTAATTGTGTTTGTAACAAGAAAGCGAATTAGAAATAGAGCTGATATGTATTCTAGAATTTTTATACTTTGACGAAAATTGGACGCGGAAAATCGATCATGTAACTTTTGCTGTAACTATCAGATAAATTAGTTTTTTGATTGATTGATATTTTATGTGAATAGTCTTGAAACTGCATAAAGTGTTACGATAAATATGTATACGAGCGTTAATAACAATAAATTTTATTATTACAGTAAATTTTTATCCGAAAATGCTTTTACTTTGAATGAAAACAACGTCGAAACATATTTTTGCCAATATGGCTAGGGTTCCAAGATATCAAATTTCTGTTGCAGACGATCGTTGAAAGATGTGTAAAAACAGAAGTAACATTGTTTACTCATTGAAAACTTTTTCTTAAACTGAAAAGCATCCGTTGATTTTTTTAGACATTAGGGAATTCCGAAAGAATTTTGAAGGATTCTCCAAGAGTTTTCTTTTTGCACAGTAAAAACAATTTTACAGCGAGTGCTTCGCCTACGCCATACTTTAAGAGACTCTTGAGAATACCTTTTGAATTCTTGGGGAAAATTTCTTCAACAACTTTTTCAAATGGTACATCCCCTCAGCTATAAAAGTGCTGATGCATGTAAGGAAAATGCTCTTGTCAAGCATCAGTCGGAAATACTCTGATAACTTTTGAAACAGTTTAACCTTAATCTCCTAGTTTTCTTTCGAGATATATTTTTACTTATTAGAAGGCCAGAAAGAAGATGAAAGGCAAATAGCAGACAACTTGAGGAATCCCAGAGGTTTATTCACTTGAAAGGAAAGAGCAAATATTTCCAAGTTTTTGAAAACTGCATACATATTCAGGCTACTTGAATGAATTAAAGAAATTACTGTTGTTTCAGGTGAGACTCGATCAGCACAAAAAGCTTTTCGTATTTGACACACTTCAACGTTGTTAAAAATTTCTCGGATATAAAACAAACGGTGTGTTTCAGGTGATAGTATTTCACGTTACATTGAAATATTTTGCTACGGGAAGTTCACATTTTATTTATTCTAGGTGCTTCATAGTTCATAGTGTTCATACACGACAGTATATTTACTACAAGTTCTTTTTCTTTTTTCATCTTAAGTAATATCGAAGCACTTTTATTTTTACGATGATGGAAGCGCATTTACTCTAAAATCATGTTGTACCTCATCCCACACTCATTTCTGCTCATAAACTCTAATCTTTATGACAGTGTTGTTTTTGTCTGAAAGATAAAAAATGTCATAATCATCACCATCTTGTAAAAACAAAGTATAAGCATAAGTGTCACATTCCCATTTCACACTTTTCTCCAGAAAAGTGGATGCAAAGTGATGGCACAACTTTATTTTCAATACTAACAACCCTTTCAACAAGTAGCTTGCTCTTATTTTCTCAAATGACACAACTCACTTTCCCCTATTCAAAATGCGTAAAGATAAAAACTAGGGAAAAAATAAGTGGAAAACACAAGGGGAGAAAATAAGGGGGCAAGTGGATGAGTGTGCTAAGCGTAAAGTTGAAGATGTAAAAGTGTATTTTTTTTCCTTTTACTTATTTTTATCATCATACATACTCCCTCCTCTCCTCTCTTCATTATTACGATCACGTCTTACATCATCATGTATGATTTTTATGAGACTTCTTTGTCTAAAAGTGTACATCTGGATAAAAGCGAGGGAGGGTAAAAGTATTACGCATAAAATGTGACAGGAATATTAGCCTTTTCAAAGAAATTTGGGATAGACAGCAGAAGGTCAAAGTTGAAAATAACACACGTCTCAAATAAAACTCTCTGACCGAAAAGCTATTTGCTATTTTACGACAAAAATTTCAAACAAAACCTCATTACATAAAAAGTATCACGTGACTTTGCCCACCCTTTTTGTAAATAAGAGAAATAATGTAGTTTTGAAATGTCACGTAACCCTTTAAAGGAATTAGATAGACTGCTTTAGTAACTCATGGTCTGATGTTTTCCAACTTCTAAGGTAGCAGTAATCGAGTAATCACGTTCCAAAACCGACATTAAAGTTGAATAAGTAACTTTACAACCTGAATGGTAAATTAGGGCAAAAAAATCACGACAAGATTACTTTTTCTCTTGTTTTCCTCCCTCTACGTGAAATTTCCTCAGAGGGAAATTGGCAAATGAGAGAAACTTTTGTAAACAACTTGTTTATCCCATTTGTTTACAGTACAAACTCAATCTCGATCTTTGCATATATCCGGTATAAAACCGTAAGAAAAGTTTATAAAACAGGGGGAAAAGCCGGTAGCAGACAAAAACTTGGGATTGGAAGGAAGCACGTTTTGTTGAACAAGAACGTGCATTTGTTATGTGGCCAGGATGGAAGGGAAGTCTCCCGCTGAGAGAGATCAAACTCCGGCAAACTCATCCCAACCGCAACAGGGTGTGAGGGAAAGGGAGTCCTCTTGAAACCCGGGAAGAAATCGGAGTTCCGGCGTGTCCTCAACAGATTGGATGGGAAACTCTACCAGTCTTCCAGATACAAACCTAGACGGAGGCACTGGCGGCTTACGAAGCGAACGCATCAACCGAGCCAAACAACCCCTTGCAGCACCTGGGTGGGATATTATGCTCTAGTTGTCTTGAAATCTTTTAGAATGTATTCAGGCTGACAATGTAAACTATTTATCATGAATTCTTCACATTTGGTTCAGTCCAACTTGAGGATTCGGAGAATCTATCATATACTTATATTATTACAACACCGAAAAATATCATAAGCGGCAGTTTAGTCTTAAAAATTGGAATGACATTTTTCTGCCCTTTAGATTACTCAATTATATCTCGTCCGTGACATCCAAATTTTATTACCAATCGCAATACTAAGACTAAATTGAAAAAGGGTCAAGTGTTCTAGAGGCAAGACATTTAATTAAGGAAACATTGTGAGATTTGTAAAAAAAAAATTATAAAGCTCAACAAACGGGAAATCACCAGTCCAAATTAATCAAGACCATCACTATATCCTGTTCTCCTGACATACTTTCTTTACTCTTTACAAAAACTGATGATTTTATTCCACGCACACTTTCAGTTTCGTAGCGCTCGTCAGCAGCATACTTGATTCTTATCCCAATTTATTTCCTCATATGCCAGACTTGTTGGAGTATTGATGTGATGTTATTGATGCCAATGACGGGATTAAAGGATCCCATATCAGGTCTCCCACCGGGAGAGAGAGAAAAAGTCAGAAGTCATGATAATACTTTTAGATAATACATTTTATAAGTAGCTATTTCCCACACTATATAAAATCACCCACCATATTATTCCATTTCTGAGAAAAAAGCAATAAGTGGAGATTGCCTCTTTCACTTGTTGATACACAAGGAGGAAACCCTCTAAATTATGGGATTACTAGTTAGCCTCCATACTGACAATACCCTCATCCAAGAATAGGCACTCTCCTCCAGTCACGTAACCACACAGTGAGCATCAACAAGAAAATAAAACACAATAATACTGGGAGATAATACAATCTAGAAAAGTAGATCACATATCCTCATCCTCAACAAGAAGACACAAGGATCCCTTTTTTACTAGGCTGTTTGCCAATATTATCCACATTCTTCTCCTAATTCAACATACAAAAATATCCTGTTTGCTGAGAAGAAGAAAACAATTCGCTCGCCAAACAAAACTCACCAAAGGAGAAAGTAGCAGTCTAAGGGATGTACTTTTCCAGGCCAATTCAAAAGTCAAGAGATGTTCTCTTTAAAATTGCTCCTTTTTTCTCCATTCCTTCATCTTGTTACCTTCATTTTTCTCTCTTCCAATAATAATGTTATGGCAGAAAATGGAACATAAAAGTTGATTCACCTAGAACAAGAAAAAAATTCTCAAAGATAAATATATACGTATAAACTAGCCGTGTTTTCTCTCTCTTGATGTGAACTAGAGCGAAAGGTTGTGTAGTTGTGTGCATATTGCATTATTTGTGTTGGCTTTCTTTTCCTCGGCTCCCTTGAGAATTTACAAAGTATCTACGTTATTACAGGACAACATAACACAATAAGATTGTTGCAAGAGAGAAGAGCGTTTCTATATCTTCCCTTCCCTTCAGAGCTTTATTATGATTTCATAAATTATGTTGGAACAAGTTGAAAAGCACTTCTTGTCTTGTTGGCAGATATTACGAAAGTACAAAAAACAAAAAAAAATCCACTGTGAAGTTGAGTGCAAGAGGAGTTGAGTGACTTACTGGAAATTTTTCTGTCTCCTTCGCCCTCAACAAGCATTGCGTTCTTGGCGAGAAATCCAATGGAACCATTATTTCATCCTTTACAACATCAACATAACACTTTCCTTGTCAATGATCCATATATAAAATGGGTGGAAAAGGAATATCAGCCCATTACCCCCTTTTTCTCTCATGTGTATAGATTCAGATTGATATCATAGATTTTTTCTCGAATAAATTGCGGTCTGATGATGACGAGGACGATATGCGATCTATGTGATAATGATTATGATGACGATATGATTCTTGTGACAAGGATCTCTAAACATAATGTATAATGATTACGGGAAGATGATGAAGGAAAAAAACAAGTTGAGTTTTGGTTGTTGTGCAATATCTGTATCCAATTTGAACATAGAAGAGGCACATCTGCTTCTTAAAAGGATGATGCTTAGAGATCGTTATTATTATTTTTTCAGGGCGGGATATATATTTCGTTATATTCTCCCGATATAGAGTGTGCTTTTATGGTGGCAATATTCATATGCGAAGATGCCATCACCACATCATTTTCCATAGAATGGGATCATAATGATCGTATTGAGAAAGGCTGATCACAAGAGAACAATCACAAATTGTGCTCTACTGTTTTGAATGATTTGGCAGAAAAAAAGCTAGCAGTCATCTTTGTCCTGTTCACAGAATGTGCTTCTATATAAATATTTTATGCTCCTTTCTCGCCAAGATGGGGTGATTGAAGGCTTCAATATTCTATCCTGTCTTGAGTCTGTCTCTTTCCTCTTGGATGACAGTTTTTTTAACGGATACAGACTTGTCAGCATGTTAATAGATGATGAGCTTTCGTCTCACATGAAGAATGGAGAGAGTCCTTTTACAGGTTTGAATTTGATGAGTTCCATTCAACCAAACTAGAGGATGGGAAGGGATGATGATTACGATTGTATAGGGATGGTCGATGGACCACTTACTTTTCTTTGGAATTTACTCTCTTTAATAATAATATGCGTTGACGATGATGACAAAAGTCTGTTGGGTTGTTATGCTTCGGTGAGGAAGTGATTGTGACCTTTTTCCCCTTTGAAGGTTTATGCAGAGGATAGAATAAAAATATGAAGAAAGAATGTTGGTAATGACTAGGATGTTTTTGAAGATCTTTATGACAGTTGTAATCATTACGATTATCGTGTGTCGTTCTTTTTTTCTAAAAAGGAAATAGACAAGAAGATCAGTTAATAGTAAGGTATGCATCAAAATGTAAGAGTGCGGTGAAGAGAAGTAGGTACACTCGAAAGTTTTATGGTCAGTGGGAGAGGGGAGAACAGATGAGCAATTTTGATAGGTAGAAATGTTCACGACAGAGAGAGGGGGATTTTGTTAAGTGGACTATTTCACCGATTTTAATGGTTCATTTAGCATCATGCAGGATAGATGTCCTGTAATGAGTTGTACTTCCTAATGATCTCTGTAAGAAGGTAAAATTGTCCATGCTTGCTACT